>JTDE01005302.1:0-12537 GCA_014338405.1 Paragonimus skrjabini miyazakii
GTTCTGGCTTCGTGTACCAGTTACAATCGTAAACCAACTTTGAGCAACGTGGAGACACCGGGGGACAGAGTTCTTCTGAAGTTAGGGTTCCAACGATAGTCTTGTGAAAGGAAACAATAGAAACAAGCGTGAGCCGAAGGCCCAGTAAGACATACACACGACTTACACAATCGAAAACAAAAGTGGCGCCAACAACACGGCAGCACAATAACGTGAAGGTGGTTTTTAATTAATGGTCAGTTAAAACAAACAGATATGAGGCCATGACGCAAATTTCGATGATTTCAATTTCTGCATCAGCTACCAAGCCATTAGAACGATTTATTCAAGAAAAATAATTTTCCCGAACACGATAGCTCGGGAACTCACGTTCTACGACTAGCATTCATGCCCTTTTGGAGCTCGGCTCTTCTTTGTTGTTTCTGAACCTGTGGATTGCTCAAAAGAACGTTTTCGGGTATGAATGTCATATTATGTGTTTATAGTACACCTGTAGCCTAAATGACATGAAACTGTGATTGCCTCCCGGAAACAATCCGTGGATCGAAATTGCTGAGGTTGTCTACCTGTTAACTTTGATCATTTGTTCAATAGTACCGTGGCATTGTGAACCAATCTTGTTTTGACCATTTGGAATCGTTGGTTTATTGCTACGCGTTGCTCAAAGTCTTCGTGGAAGATCGCACACAACGAACCTCATTCCTTTTGTAGAAAAGGCATTCTATTCATGAGACAATTTTAAGTTTTTGCTTGTGATTTCTATGTGGGTTTCAGACGACCATTTGTCACACTTTTCGGTTTCTAGAGGAGTTTTACACTTGACCAACTTGAGTGTGTATACACTACACAATTGCAACGACGATGTGCCGCACATTTTTCTCATCGAAAGACAGAGTACGTAATAAATAGACCAGATGTATATCTGGGTGATATAAGCACAGTTAAGTGCTCATCAGCATTTCTACTTGATTCAGCTTGTGAGGATTTATTGATGTGAACAGTTGATCAGTTGAACAATAAATATTCGCTGATATGGCAAAATTGAGTATATTATGAATTTGCAAATGTAATGAAGGAAACTGAACTTGTCCTGTTTATTCTAGTTACGCATGCTTATGATGAAATTCTTAGCTTACTTCCATGTCCCAATATTTTCATTTGATTTGAAATGTTTGTCAATAAAGTCCTACGAACACTTCGAAATGCTTTCTGGTTTCTTCTAAAAACTTGGGTTATTTTAACATTTAACTGCTTGTTTTTGAGATGTGAGTCAAGCCAATTTAGTGGCTTGTTTACGCATGCCTTTTCATTCTAGTTTAGGCACGTGTGGGTGTTGCTTGTTTGGTCCCCAAGTCGTACAGTTATTGATTACTTAATCGGTTTCATCATCTGAAGCCTTTCATGAATTCCAACGTAAGTTAACGTTGTTAGTCACCCTCTGTCATTTTGAACCTTACCTACCGAACTTATGTTTTTGTTCCAACTGCATTTGTAAGGACGACTCTTGCGCCGGAGAAAGCACTCCTATCACCACCACTAAAATACTGCGTAGCAACCACTGTGTATTCTAACATGATGAGTGCATACTGGAGGACAACAGCACGATATCAGCCTGTTCTGTCTTGCCCGTTTACGCAACTGCTATGTCGAACATGTGATGCCCACTGTGTTGTCAGGCAAAGTGTAAATGGGTCAACTTGATTGATTTTCCACATTAAAGCGTAAGCATTTTCAGCAGGTCGTAGTGCGTGAGCTAGTTAACCAGTGTTAACTAAACTCCTAAGGACTGGTGACATTATTCCATTAAAATAATCAATACAACGTAAGACTACGCCAACTCTGATGGGGCAAGCTTTCAGTTGCAATTGTGCAAGAATTAGTTCAGAAGGTGCTGTGATTCCAGCTACCTTTCACTTTGACGGTTGCAAAGAGTACTGCAGTAAAAAAGAATTTCAGGTTAGAAACTGGATTTTAAGTAAACAATAGAAGATCTAGCAGGTAGTACTATCGGGTAATGCTTCTGACCTAGGTTTCAACTGCTCTCAAATTTAGTAATCTGATCAATCATACCTACCTGTTTTACTCAGTAGAACAATCGGATCTTTATACTTCGTGAACAC
This sequence comes from Paragonimus skrjabini miyazakii, assembly GCA_014338405.1. Lineage (NCBI taxonomy): Eukaryota > Metazoa > Platyhelminthes > Trematoda > Plagiorchiida > Troglotrematidae > Paragonimus > Paragonimus skrjabini miyazakii. Next base: position 2,121 of record JTDE01005302.1, read on the forward strand.
GTCATTGAATAAACGCCTCATGGTTTATCCTGTAACTGTTGTGGTTCCAGTGCATGAATTTCCATCAGGAGGACGCTCAGTCAGCCTGGGGAACACAATCTAAACAATGCCGATAGACAAATTAATGTGTTGGAAATGCATGGTAGCAGATGGCCATGGTATCTGAAAAATCGGCCGGCTGGCTGGAAATAAGTTTCAAAACAGTAGTTGACTAGACGACTTTTTGATCATTCTAGTTTAGTTGAGATCAGATTTCATGACAAAGGAGTTTTAACTAGTCTAGCTGCACTAGTGAGGTTCTGAGGACGCCAAGTGATGCGGCCATAGAACGAAGTTTTTCTTCCCTGTATATGTGTAAATTTTGCCAAAAGCTTGCTCATGTATTTAAACAGGCTGTATCACCGGAACACAACACGATCACAGCTGCTGCGGGTGAATAAATATTTTTACCTAAATTTAAAGAAACGGTAAACAAGAACACACTGAATAGCATAAGTCAAGTCATTCTTTGTGGTCCACTGTTCCAGGCAGTTAGATTGACTTCACAAAAATATTGATTCTAGAATTTAGAATGCTAGATGATACTGTTCGAAAACTTTATGCAAAAAACTCCTCACAATAATTCCGTGTGAACAGATGGACAACATTTATTGGGCTCTTTCATGAACCCGATATCCTATCTGTGGATACCAATTTCTGTACGGACCCTGTAGTGGCCAGATATTGTGTGGCTTCTCCAAGGATCCCGGCTGCAACCGTGATGTCCCGCTTGTCTGTCCTGTACGCATGATTCTGTGTACGCCTGCAATAGGAGGCCTGATACGAATTCAGTGCCACTTTCTTCAGTCGCGTAATTAATTGCACGCAGCGAATGCTTGTCCCTTTCCTAACGACCCATCTGTTATTTCATTCTTCAAGGTCGTTTAACCTAACCCTTTCGAGCGTTGTTTAGCGCACTCGAAAGTTTCACGCACTTTTCGCCTGGCGCGCTTTTGAGTGCCGCCGAGTGAGCTGTGGCCCATCTGGCGCTTCTTTTCTTCTTTCTCTTGGTTGCTACCGTTGGTCCCAGACTAGGACAGTGCTAACAACTTATCATATTTTCAAACGTTGCTGGAAATATACGGTTTGTTTTGAAAACCTCACTGTCTTCTCCAGTTCGATGCTTGTTTGGACTACGTTTCGATTGCTCTTCAGGAAAGGCATATCAAATTGTTAGTGGACGAAGGTTTAGCGCATGCCCATTCGTCCACCACACTACTTTGATAGTGCACTAGGCTATATTCAACTACGGTAATTGTATAACCCTTTCGTTTTACTAAAATGACCTCCATAACCATTTGTTTGGTTTGCATAAACTTAACTATAAATCGTTCATTCGTATATTCTCTTCTGTAATTCAGTTACAAACAATTACATTAAACTCTCTTTTTTATCAAACCTATCACCATTTCAGATGCAACCAAGTAACTCTCTTAGTGTCCCAGCAAACACGTAGCCGACTCGGCCAAGTTGGCCAAGGATAGGCCGGGTGTTGGCCTGTCTTTTCTACTTCACTGACCAACCAAAAATGAGAAACTGCAGTGAATACCACATTATTTTGGGACTACGTTTGTGGTTGACTAATGATTATGAATAACCTGAGAATGGTATTTTTCACTGCAATAGATATATCTGACTACGGAATAAGTGGTCGTAATTTGAGTGTAAATTTTGTTTTTCCAGACTAGTTTGATAGCTCTGGATCAGCTAATTGTCGCGTGCCTACAATTTGGTCGTCTTCTGCATTGTTTTTGTGCTGTTTTGCGGACAATCTTAGATAGCAATATGTCATGTCACTTCGAATGTATGCGTGGTACAATCTGCTTTTATTATTCAGCAGAGACATGATAAAAACTGACCTGCAGACAAATTTTCACCCAAGCGTTTGATTTTTTGATCTTCATACTCCCTAAAACCACCTGATTAGTAAACTTTTGATGCACCATGATTTCCGGGCAAAGGTTGTGTTGTCGTACCAATACATATCGTCGAATACACAGGGAACATCTAGACTTGATATCAGCACTGTTGGTGTTTCCTCCATTTATACTCCTGCCACATTGGAGAATGAAATTATTTCAATAGAGGAACATGGTAGTTCTTTATTGTGTTGTATACATTTTACAGTTAAGATGACGAAGATGACCTGGTAGTGGAGGGCGTGTGTCCAATCCCATCTGTTGAGAGAATTGTAGTGAGATCACCTTGGACGTCTCCAAAATCCTAAACTCCCTGCGACGTAACAGTTGCTTTGTCAGTACCACCACGCCGGTTCACATTACCTTGTGAATGTAAACTTACTACAAACCACTAGCATCGAAGTTAGTGTGTTGGCGTACCTACCGCAGTTTACTCGTAACTATATTAGGAATCTGCGCCATCTCTACCATTGCAGACTACATTCACTAGGATAACAATGTTTCAGCTACTACCGTTGGGAACGCCGCCCAACCAGGCTGACACTTGTTTGAATCCTGAGGGTCAACTGGAATTTCCGTTGACATTCATCCTCTCTGGCGGCTGCCGTGCGGCTGTGCTGAAGGTTCTCTCACGTCCAGCTCACTAACGCTCTTATTCGTTGTGTTGAAGTTCGCTTGTGTACGGTGAGTAAATAAATAATTAAAGTTCGTTTGCAGATTCACCGTCTCCTCACTGTGACTTCCGATCCGTGTTAATATAAGGCTGGGGAAACCTTGGGTGTGGGAACCTATGAACTAGCATCCTGATAGTAGAATAACAGGAAATGGTCTACCGCGGACTATCGGTGCGCTCATTAAATCCGCTCTCAAATTATTTGTGTTATTTAATTTTCGGTGCATAGCTATCTTGACGGACTGCCCAACCCCAAAAGACTCACAAGTGGGAAAAAAGGGGAGGTAATTTTATCAGGAGTTGTCTTTCAATTTTACCAAGTTCAAGTGCTCTTAAACTGAACGACCGGTGAGATACCTGTACCATGTAGAAAAAGTAGTTCACCGTGTTGACGAACCGTTCGGCATCAGTAATCCTTCAGAAATCTGATACCTTCCAGCTTGTTGACTAATATTGCAAGTCGGTTATGCTACGATTACGCGTAAAACGAACTCGGAGAAGACGTGTTATTATATACACAAAAAATGTGACATTAAATAACGGTGCCGGGACAATTGTGATAAACGAGCCTTTTATATGTAGAAAACACTAACGTATCCCGAAAACCTTACAGGCTTTAGCACTGGTCTACTATGTCGGTCGTGCAGTGTAGGGGAAGGTGTAGAGCCCCAACGAGGTGTGTTTGACGTACGTTCGGAATGGGACGGCGGAGCTGAAGATGTAAGCATAAAACTGGACTCGGCTTTTTCAGTGAAGGCGTGCTCAATCCGATCAGCTGAAACGATCTCGCGTTTTCCATCACGTTTGACGGCGAAGGACTTTTCGCTTTGCTGTAACACGAGAAAATGGCCTGTATGGCGGCTGTAGAGACTTTTGGATGACGTCGGCGCGTATGGAACCATGGGAACAGGTAGAAGTTTTCTCGTGTTAATGCATGGGTGACGACCGCTCTCGTGGTTGAACTAGACGTAACCGTTGCATGTGATTCTCCAGACGCGCTACATACCTCCCGCAATGGACAAATTTCATTGTCGGAGGAGGCAGTAATTCGCTGGGTAAACGTAAGGTACAACTGTAGACGAGTTGAGTCGGTGTGGCCTTTAAGTTCACCGTCACGGTGTCATGCAACCCAGAATGGACTAGTGGTAGAGCCTCTAACCAGGACGGATTCGAATGTGCACTGAAGGCTGCTTTTAACTGACGATGTAAACGTTCCACCATTCCGTTGGATTCCAGGTGATAGACGGTGTTGCGTATGTGCCCGCACCCAAGGGTATTCAGAGGAACTGTGGAAGATCCTTCGAAATAAAGAACATGATCATTAGCCACCAAAAAGGCACGAGCTACTGTTTCGGAAGCGCAATAGGGAAGTGGAATTGCCTCCAGCCACTTAGTAAAATGGTAGACAAAAGTCAGAAGGAAGGTAAAACCGTTAGTAGGTGGTAGTGGTCTGACGAGAACGACGTGCATGTGATGAAGATTCGTGCCGGGTGCAGGGATGACACCGATGGGGCCCTAGGTATGCCTGTGAACCTTAGAACGTTGATATTACGGAAGGCAATGGGCCCGATTTTGGATGTCGTGATTCATCTTAGGCCATAAAAAGCGCTCAATGACAAGCTTTGTTGAAGCACGTATGCCACAGTGTAATAGGCTATGCAGTCATTGAACACCGCACGACAAAACGATAGGGGCACTACAAGCCTAGGTGCGCTTTGTGAAACATCACACAGGATGGTGCCTTCAGAGGATGTTGAAAGGACAGGCGGTAGTTTGAGTGAGCTGCGTTGACGTGGTTTCTCTTTCTGGGAATCGCCTGTTTGTGCAGCAGCTATAACGGCCAAATCAAGAGGAGCAGACGTAGAATCGCTTACTTGGTATACAAGTGAGAGGGCGTCAGTGACAGGATTAAGGAAACCTGGACACGCCGCATATCCGTCGTACACTGAGGAATATAATCCAGGTGCCGGACTTTTCTGGGGATTACCTGTCAGACAATGAGTTCAAAGAATACACCGAAGGTTTATAGTTGGTGTAGACCGTGAACCGTCGGTCTTCAGCAGCAAGCCAACAATGGCATACTGCGGAACAGTTGGCAAGCAATTCTCGCCCAAAAGTACTGTAACCAGTCTCTGGGGGTTGCAACCGCTTTGAGAAGAATGCAAGAAGTTGCTGACTACTTCCAACGTATTGTAAGCGTCGGTTACAGTCGACAACCGTGCGCTGAGGTCAAGATGAGCGAGCAGGGCTATTTTGGGGATAGCCTTTTTAAGATCTTTAAAGACTGTATGCGCCGAAGCCGTGGATGACAGTTTACGATTACCTCTACGGAGGCGATTAGTCATCAACTGCAGAACGTGCGTGCAACGAGAAGCAAATTGACGGCAGTAGTTTACCAGGTCACGAAATCTTCAAAGCTGCTTGAAGGAAGAATGTTCAGGATAATCCTGGATGGGCTGGACTTCGGAAAGAGAGGCAGTAATTCCATCGACTGAAATCCAGTGGCCTAGAAACTCGATGGTCGATTCGTCCAGTTCGCATTTTGCCGGGTTGATTAAACTGCCATAGCCAGTCATCCGTCCAAACAAACTACGCAGATACGAAGGGCGCTCCTCCTTAGACCATCTAGCAACTAGGATGTCGTCGAGTTAGGGATAAACGAAGTTTGGACCGCGGGTGACTTCGTGCATGAAGCGCCTCAAAGTCTGGGCGGCATTAGTCAGTCCAAATGGCCTCCACAAAATCTTGAAACAACCAAATGGAGTAATCACAGTGGTCTTTGGTACGTCTTCAGTGGCCACTGGGATTTGGCAGTAGGCCAGGAATAAGTCGATTTTTTTCGGAGACGTTTTTGCCCGCGAGGCAGGTCATGAAATCCTGCATGTGTGGAGTGAGATACTTATCAGGGACTGTTACTCTACTGAGATTGCGGTAATCCCCGCAAGGACGTTGGTGTCCTGATGTTTTGGAAACCAAATGCAGTGGTGAGGCCCAAGAACTATCAAAAGCGCAAATGATCCCGAGTTTGATAATATATTTGACCTCTGTCCTAGCGACTTTGAGCTTTCCAGGGGCCAACCTGCAGGGCCTAGCCGATATGGGCGTGAATTTTGCTCTTGTGTGATGTATGACATTGAAGGTCGAGGCGGGCAGGGCGTTTGATGCCCAGACCGGTTGTGGGAACTGTTGAAAAAATTCCATAAAAGACAGTGGAGCAGTTGATGTCGCATGAACAGAACTGATGGCTGCGACGGTCGTGTGATTGCCGTTAATACTCAGGTGAGTAGCGGCATCTATCAGTTTCCGGCGTCGCGCATCGACTAAAGAGTCAAAGTATCGGAAAAAATGGATACCAACGATGGCAAACGGAACGGCGGCAACGATGAAAATCCAGCGGAGGTTTCGTCGGAGACTCGAGTCCAACTTTAGTGAAAGCTGACCAAAAATCCGGATGACGGCGCTATGCGCGGCACGGAGATGAAGCGCACCTGGCCGTGAAGCGTCAGAGGGGGCCTGTAGGACCACGCCAACCTGCCTTTCTGTGACCATCGGGAAGGTGGTCCAGGTGTAGCGATCCTGAACAAACATAAGGTGACTGCATGTGGATGCGCCGGCAGTCGGATGTCACCGAAGCGGTGAGGAAAAGGAGCGAGGAGTTGTACATCTAGTGGCTGTAGCACCATGTCGTTCACTGCGTGATGGACTTTCAGGCTGGAGGTGTGAGCGTTTCCACACTCGGTGGAATACCTTGACGCGCGGGGTGAGTTACGTCCAAAAATCCACAACAAACGGATGGCGGACGACGGGGGCAATCGGGTGAGTCATCGATCGACCGGATCAGACAACGGGCGAGACGTGGCAGTCAAAGTAGAATGGACGACGAAATCGGAGGCGCGATTTTTCCAACACTCGCATAAATATCTCGACACTCCCGTAAAATACTACCAAAGCCCATTGTGGATAGATGGAGGACAACACGAGTGACCATACGGGCCATCGCTCAACGAAATCGGGCCAACAGACGGAGAGTGGTAGGTGTAAAACCCCCCGATAGGCGGCGCCGATCACACACATAAACCGGGCAGAAGTGCACACGACGCGTGAGCGGAAACCTGGGGAGTGTTGTGGACTGGAATACTGACTCACAAACGCGAGCGCGCGTGTAGCATGCTAACTAGCGTATTGGACAATAAAGATTGTGCTTTGTTGGAAGTCTTTTGTGCTACAATTGTACGAGCGGAGAGTGGTACGACGACACCGTGGGGATCGGTGACAGGGGTGGCTAATTGTCATATTGCTCAAGTTCCTGCGTAAGGCAGCTAGTTCCGCCCATGGGACCTTGACCTCTGCAAGGTCGGTTGAGTGAGAACCTACAGGCTGTTCCGCAGCTAAGGTCGTAGAAATGGCACTTGTTGAGGGATTTTTAGAATTTTGCAGAAATTGCTGGAAACGCTCGGCCACTTGGTCGGCGATTCCGGCAGCTTCTGATAGAAGTTGCGGGCGAGCTGAGTTACCTGGGCAGTCTCTGGCAGCCACTGCATCCACAGATCTCATAACAGTGACTCCTCCATGTGGGAGCTACTTATAAGTTGCTGCATTTTACGCAGTAATGTAGAGAGGCGCTTGTCACCCAGCTGTAATCCACTGTAAATGTGCTGTAAGGGGATCTTCTCTGACGGGGTCACTCGCTTGATTACAACCTCCTTAAAGGTGTCGCAGCGAAATTCCGCAGGCTGAATGAAGAAGATATCAAACAGTTACACTGTGACTTCCTTCGAAAGCTTGGGCATTCATTTACTGAACTTTGCCTGGTCAGACAAAATTCAGTTGTCGACAAACTCGGTCTGAAAATAGACAAACCACAGCAGCCGGTCTATCTTCAAGAATGGGGAAACTGTTAAGGTAACTGCGCCTACCGTATGCAAGTCTAAAGGCTTGGTGTCTTCGCCAAATATGGTAAACGCTCGATAGCTTTTAATGTCAATAAAGGGAAATATAGAGTGGGTTAATAAATATGAATATTTGGTCAGACCTACTATTTTAAAAAAATACAATCGGGTCGGTAAAAATACTTAGACATCTTATAAAAGGTTCACAACAAACTGACCCACCAAATGGCGTGGGACGAAAATACGTGGACAAAATACGCCGGATCACCAAATAAAAATATCGAACCAAATATCAGCAAAATACTATTGTTGGGCTCACTAGTTCGTGGGAAACCTCCCACAAAGTTTCACTTCAGATTCGATGAATTACCCAATGGTAACAATTCAGAAGGCAACAAACGGCGCAGTACTCTATATATTACCACGACTGAAGAATAAGAAAATGTACAGTCAGTCAGCCTCCTGTGTGTAGCGCGCAGAATGGAAAAGTGGAGTAGTTCAACGTTAGCGGAAATAGGGTATACAATTAGGCCAAACAAAAATGCGTCATCAGGAAGTGTCGAATTGTACAACAAAATACCAACGAAAATTAGGCTATTGTAAGAGATCTCTATATCGTCGAAGGTGATTTAATATGCACAGATACGGCTTCATCCACGAACCTCGTATCTAGTGTGAACCCGTAGCGGCTGTAATTATTCATTGGCAACTGTGTTGTAATGACGATTGCCATCTGTACTATTTGTGTTTCCAACCTTTCACGTACTAAAACGTTAAGTTGAACGGGTCGGGATACCGACAAGCACCCCGCGAAAATGAACGTACTTCTCGAACCACACGCTGGCTCGCTTATATTTCCATTGTGTCATCGTTTCGACGTGTTCTCCCACTCTCACGCCAGTAGCGCGTGCTGACAACACAGTCGTTGTTTTGATCATTACGCAAGTCTCAACCGGTCATCTTCGGCTCGCTTGATCATACACAGTAGGGCTGGAAGGCATGTGGAGTAAGGAATTTCGGCCCATCAGGCAGAAGCTGATTAACCAAGTTGTAGACTGGAAGGAAAGGGACATTCTTACTTCTCCGTAACAAACGCGTGGAGAAACTGCGCTGCTGAGTGTGGCGATTAGAAATGTATTCAGCGCAAACCCAGAGCTTGGTTTTATGCCATATTAATAACACAACACGCCAGCCAACAAAATCGTAATGCAACCAGCATCATTTACAACGTATTTATCCGTTAAGTAAAACAAAAGTAACGCAAAATGTACCGTTACGAATTGCAATAACTACACCAACGTTCAATATGGAAAGAATATGATCGAATATCGAAGGTAGGACCATGTTAGTTGGTGTGCATGTTAATACTTTCTATACAGGCCCGGGGGCCAGGATGAACTGAATTTGAATTTAGTCTGAAAACCAAACAAAGAGCTCAGCATACAATGGAACAGCAACTCTGGAGGGAAGGAAAGATATCCGGTCGTCATGACCCAAGCTTCCTCAAGGAAGAGAGAGTGATGAACCAAACGATGTGGACCAATCGAAAAAAGGCTTTTTTCGGTTCATCCGGTTAAAACACCAGGTGTACATGTAAATTGGAGGGAGGTAACAGCAATGAGAATCATACAGTGTGAAATGCTGTGTAAACGCTGCATAAATAGCTCTTTTACCTCCCTTATCTTCACCTCTATCAGCCCAAGATAACACCGTTCTCTCAACTTCACGTTGAGGATTCAGAAACGAAACACCAATCCAAGACTCCTTCACTGCCAGATGCATGGAAATCAAAACGTGCAGCGGCTTCATTGAGTAGGCTAGATGCGTTATTGTAAACACAGCTAGAGATGACAATAAAAGATTGCTTACTGTATCATCGACGTGGATGAAGTGGATCATTTACATTTGTGTATGATGTCACTACCGTCGACCCTGCTGTAGTCGGCTGTGGGCCACTTGTTGTACAATTATATCCAGAAAGGGTATTTTGAAATGACCGGCGCAAACACACTTAATAATAATAATCATGATAATAATAACATATTACTCAACGCATCTGTGAGAAACACGCTCAGAAAAGCATGATCACTATACACATGGTAACGTGGAACGCATACTGTACTCAAAACTGTTAATTGTACTATACACCAATTATGGAAATAAAATTGCAAAACGGACATAATAATAGAGGAAAATGTTAGTTTATGAAGAAGCATTTAGCTCATTTGCTTCTTAAACGATGGTTCTCAACATTTTTACTGTTCGATAAAAAATGCTGAGTAGTTACATCAATTTTTGCTTCACAAGGTTAACGTTGGCCTCAGGTTCAAGGTCGTGCCAGAAGAAAGATTTACTTGACGTCGGTTTCTCAACTTATTCCTTCAGAAACCCAGAATGAGGCGAAACGCCGACTGGTATGAGATGACGCATCTGGCGGTGACGTTCTGGGCTGTGTTGTCATACCTTGAGGAACAACGATGACCTTCAGAACTAAGAAATGACATTCTTCAGGTGTACATTTCAGGGTCGCGCTGAACATACTGAATATGCACACTTGCAGGTTCGGGGACGCTAGCTTTTTGCTGCTGATCGACGAAGAATTCTCTCACCACCCACTGGCGCTTGCCGATATATTCAGGGGACATTACTCAGCAGTCGGCAATGCGGTATCGCCTAACCAGCATCCTATTCTTCACGGGTTTCACGGGTTTTTTGTAGATCCAGAAAAGTCTCCGACTTGTTATTGACCCGATTCTGGGTGACACGGAACGATGACTTCGGCCAGGGACAATCTTGCGTTGAGGAGGATCGTCGGAACATAAGCACAGAGTTTTTGGGAGAATATATGCAAACAGGAAATGGTATGGTGCAAGGATCCGGTTGACTACATCAGACAA
>JTDE01005302.1:12637-41065 GCA_014338405.1 Paragonimus skrjabini miyazakii
ATAGAAATCCACCAAGGCTACGAGGTTGGCAAACCAAAACACCGCCACCGAATCCGTCAGATCAAAAAGTAGGGTCGGTTCAAGGTCAGTTTTTTGCTTCACGGGTTTCACCGGGTTTTTGCAATTCCAGAAAAGTCTCCGACTTGTTATTGATCCGCTTCTGGGTGACACGGAACGATGACTTCGGCCAGGGACAATCTTGCGTTGAGGAGGATCGTCGGAACATAAGCACAGAGTTTTTGGGAGAATATATGCAAACAGGAAATGGTATGGTGCAAGGATCCGGTTGACTACATCAGACAATCGCAAGCGCGAACATGCATTCTCCCACAGGACATGCAACAGGACATACATACAGGAACTCATCAGGCATAGTGCACGAACAGACATACCACAACATGCCAGCCATACTTATTTGTGTAGTTCCTTCTATACTGGTTGCCCTTCCCATCGGAAAATGTTTGGAGGAGCAGGCGGATTAAAAATATCTGAGGTTACCCTGAGATGTTCATCCAATCTTATCTTAACTACGTCAAGGGTCGGAGCTGAGACGACCTCTTCTGGCAGGTTGTTCCAGAAAGGGACCACTCAGAGTGCAAACGGTAGCGTTGATGTTTAAGACTAAGACTATTCCATCTTGAAATTAAATGTTCTGCTCTGGGTAGTCGGTTAATATTTCGTAGGCTAGTATGGTGTCTCTTCTCATCCTTCGAAACTCTAGGTTAAATAGATTCAAACTCTGAAGCCTGCTATGATAACGTAGGTGCCGTAGGCCCCTCACTTGATTTGTGGCCCTGCGTTGAACTTGTTCAAGCATTAAAACATCCTTAAGAAGATAAGGGGAACAGGCTTGAATATTGACTTCTAGTAAAGGGCGAACTAGGGTGGAATGAATTGAAATAAAGTTTGTCGAGGTCAGGCAGCCTAGACTACGGTTAATAAGTTTAGAGACGTTAGTTGCCTTGCGTTCCATCATCTTGCAGTTAACGAAAGGACTTAGATCCTGAGTGACAATCGAACCTAAATCTTTCTCCTGTTCAGATACACAAAGTTTAACATTATCAAGGTGATATGAGATTGCACTGTTATGACAAAGCCTCAAGAGTTTACAATTCGCCGCATTCAACGGTATTCTGTTAAATCTACACGTTACACAATGTGTCAAGATCTGATTGTAAACTGGATTCATCGGAGGGCTCATGAATGACCCTCCAAAGCTTCGTGTCGTCTACGGACAACAGAAAGCTCGAAGACAAAAGCGACGGTATTTCATTAACGTATAGGATGAACAGCAACGGCCCTAAAACTGACCCTTGCGGTACCCCACACTGGGCATTTCTAACTGTTGAATAAGTGCCATTAACTCGGACAGAGAAGGTGCGTCCACTCAGATACGCTTCCAACCACCGTAGCAGTTTCCCTCCAATTCCGTACCATTGTAGTTTTGACGGCAATATGCCTTGGTCAACCCTGTCAAAGGCTTTTGAGGAGTCTAGTAGGATAATGTCCACTCGGTCCCCAGAGTAAACTGCTTTAGTCCATAGTTCCTGAGCAATTAGCAGGTTGGTGACGCACGAGTGGCCCTGTCTGAAACCGTGCTGTTGAGGGGGTAATCATTCTATGTATGTGGAGATGTTGTCGGATGGCGTCATCAACAACACTTTCTATTACCTTTGAACAGATACTTAGAAGGGAAGTGGGTCTGTAGTTGGCAGGCAACTCACGTGCACCGCTCCTGTAGTGCGGCATTACTTCACATTGCTTCCAGTCAGCAGGTAGTTCATCTTCCTCGAAAGACTTCCGAAGCAAGCCACTCACGATTGTAGCTAGGCTATCTGCACAATTTTTTAGCAGTCTTGGCGGTATGCTATCAAAACCCTGAGATTTATTAGGGTTCAATTTTTTAAGCTTCGCAAGAACAGTGATAGGACTAAAATCTATGTCGTTGAGGATAGACAGAACGATGGACGTAGGGGTAGCGCAATTGACCGATAACGTGGCTTCGGTGGTATTTTCCAGGAACACCTTTTCAAGTGTATCCGCTATGATTTCCGCTGCCTCCTGGTTGTTTTTAGTCAGCCCAGAATCTGTAGGCAGACTGGGAATACCCGGTTTTACTGAAGATTTTTTAGACAACTGTTTATAAAACCACTTGGGGTTTTGCCTTAATTGGGCTACTGCGAAGGATTGAAATTTAAGTTTGTCTTTACGGACAGCCCCCTTGCACCTGTTCCTTATACGTTTATACTGATTGTAAGCTTCCGAGGTCTGTTTTAACTTGAATTGCATCCAGGTATAACGCTTCTCACAAATAAGTTTTTTCGTACATCTACGCACACCATGGGACGGCTTAGTATGTTTGATGATTCTTAATAGAACAAATAAATCAGTCGCCTTATCAGTAGTGGCCTTAATGTAGTGCCAACATAGTTCCACCAAGGATAAAAATGGTGAGTTCTGAAAGGCCGTTAGAAAGTAGTCGTTCATCTTCACATAATCCCCCTCAAAGTAGTTGTGTAGTGTTGGAGGGTCAACTACCACCCTAGAAGAGGCGTAAATAAATCGGAACAAAATTAAAGCGTGGTCACTGCAACCTAAGGGCATTTCGGTGGTGAGGTTCTCTACTAAACCAGGCTCGTTAGTTAAGACTAGGTCTAAACTGGACGGTGCAAAACCCTGGCGCCATATGGTAAGACCTAGTACATTTTCAAGTAACCCTAGTTCAATAGTGGTTTGTAAAAACGATGCGGCAGAAGAGTCCCTACCAGAATGCGTGTGCAGGGCCTTAAAACCAATATCCGGGTGATTAAAATCAACTAATATCGAAGTACTACCTAAAGTCAGTTCGATGGCTCTGTGTAAAGCAGCGGCTGGGTTGTCGTCATACACCTTGTCACTTGCGGGTGGGCGGTATATGAGAGCTAAGGTGAGGGGCTTATTGAAACAAAGACGGACGCGTACCCAAGTGGACTCGGGTACTAGACGAAATGTTGGATCGTCCAATTCCACGTGATCTATATTATTAGATAGGTACAGTCCCACTCCTCCACCCCGCCTGCCGATCCTATCCTATTCTTAAAACATTCATTTCAGGTAAGTTTATTTCTACGTCTCTATTATGTCTGGGGGTAGCCGGGTCTCTGTAAGTGTTGTAATGTCAAATTTATTTCCCGAGTGAAGCAACCTCAACTCCGAAAGCTTATTTGCCAAGCTTGAAATGTTAGTGTACATGCAGCTCCAGTCGCACTGGTTGATTACAAATGTCCCCGATGTTACTATCCGACTGTCTGGTATCGTGACCTGTGGACGGGTGACTACTGTTGGTGCTGCCGAAGGTTTAACTACACATGGACTGAGGCCGACCCGCAAGGAGTCGGCGATAGCATGTTTTTTGAGATAACTTGTTGAGGGAGGTTGCTATCTGCTGAGACACTAACAATCGATTCGAGAGATGGAAATGGAAACGACGATCACCTAAGCTGTCTCAGTTTTGTGGGAAGCGTTCTGTGAACTCGAATATTTCCAGGCACGTTCAACTGGTGACGGTGCCATGCGTTCAGAACCATATTGCACATGTCGGCCATGAGAAATTCAACTCTCAGCAGTTTTCGTGCGCCTAGATGGGTAAGGTGGCTAGGTGTTGGCATTCTTGTTTCTCTAGTACAAATAATATCCTTTAGTTAAAGCTTTCCTCTGATGAATCGCCATTGGGAGAGGTCATCATCTGGCGACGATGTCAAATTAGACGACTCTGGCACTCCATGGATGATTAGACTTCGGTCAGAGTTGTCAAGGGAATTCTCTGAGTCCCTTCTCCGGATTCTGTCCAGGTATGGTAGGTCAGGCTTTCGGCGTATGTGGGCCATGCTAGAACCTTGAAGTAGGTGTGCTCTTGTGAGCGCAAACACAGTGTAATGATGGCTTTCAAAGGTTACCTTCAGTAATCGAGGAAACTGCGTTAGAGCAGCCGACTTAGACTAGGAAAGCAGCTGAAGTCTAGCTGACTTACAGCAGTCCTCCAATCTTGTTATGGCACATACTTCGGACCATAATTGGCGGTCATGGTGTTCACGATCTACCAATGATGTCGCCAGCGATTCTGCAAGATTGGAAACGATTACGCTATATGGGTTGCCAGAAGGCTTTGAGTTTATGCTGGTGACGAACTGAACCTCAGCGTCTTTGAGGTGGCTCCTAGTATCATTTGCCTTGTCTTTTCCATTCACTTTATTATGAGCTTCTGGTCCCCTGGCTAACGAGCTATTCACTTTGGAAGAATTATCTCCCCCAGTCATTTGGTTGCTATTTGTCACCCTTACGCTTTGATTAACGGTGTAAACTTTAAGGTTGTTACTGGGCTGATGCACACTGGAAACGGTAACCGCCCCAGTCTCTTTGGCTGGCTGATGAATGTCAGCAGTTCCGCTTGAAACCCTTAAGCTCTCACGTAAAAGCGAAGGCCTGCAAATCACTGTGGCCGCGTTTAGCGGACTATTTGTCTGGCAATAGGCGGTATTTGTCGAGAGTTCTGTTTGTGAGTGGGCGTCACATTTTGTAATGGAGCAGCTAGGAGTGTGAGTGGCATCACTAATTAGACATTCTTTAGAAAGGAGTGCGTTGAATCCTGTTTTACACTTATTACAGTAGAAAACTGGACAATCAACAAAAGCAAAGTGCTCAAGACCCACTCTTGGACGCTTAATGCTTATCACCTAACGTCACTAATTCTGTCCAACAGGACCAGATGTGGTCCATCCTCGCATCCCTAAAATAAAAATCTTAACTCTGGCGCATCCCCTCCATAACCTGTTTCAACAGACACCCTGGACTTACGCGTGTTCACAAGACATGGAAAGTGGCCAGCGTTGCTTCGCTGCTTAGGACATATGATCAACACCCTGCCGCCAGTTTTCGCCCGTTCGCGATAGTGAGGGTGACAGCGACCAGTTCCACTAGTAATCCGTGCCAGATAGTGACGCGTTTGTTGAACCGCGCCATCCCCAAGCGTTTTCCATCAAATCTTATTTTCTGTAGTTGGCATATCTCCCTTTCCGACCAGTCGTGCAAGACCAGTTGACTGATCATCATGGATAGTATGACGGAGACAGGAGGCGATGGTTGCACCACGAAGAAACGAGGGGGATAAACTAGTCATATATGAACGTACAAGCTCTCTGTTACGAACAGTGTTCACAGGACTAGATATCGGGTGGATGAAAACCTTGGCTAGTAAAACTAAGTGTTGCCGGCTCTATCGCCCATTCAGGCTATCCCCATACGAAGAACTTAACAACGGCAAAGCCGATTGTGATGTTTTGGTTCGACGGCAAGCAGCCTGAAACGTTGAAAGCAATATTCCGTATTTAGTTTGTTCCTCAGGGTGTAGTATCACATGTAGCATGTGTCTAGTGTCCCAAATTCACTTAAAGCTCACGAGTGATTTCATAGTTGTTGTCAGCTACCAGGTACGTCAAACCATAACGTCATCTGTGAGCTTGAGGTAGACTGAGATTCTGTAAATTCTCAAATAATTATTTTGACAGTAACGCTGATTCTATTAAGTCCGAAATGAACTACACGACTTACTGGTAGATGAGTCGTTACTTACAAATGTAGCCATTTCGCGCCTTTGCGTGTGTAACCGGTTCAACCTGATACTGCACGATGGACTGCGTCCATCCGAAAAACAAGTTATAAATCAGATCTTACTTCCGAATTCGCCGAAGTCCTCGACTGTGTCCCACATGACCTTGTCGGACATAAGCTAAAGGCCTATGTCATAGGGGAGATTCTGCGCAGGATCACGCCTTTTTCGCAGCACCGCCTTCAGCGTAGAAGCCGTGTAGGATCCTCTCTTTTTACCCTGTTGAGGCACTCCGGTGGCACTCTGTCATATCTACGCTGATTTTTGAAGTTATAGGCTGACAGAATTGACTATCCATCCCAGAGAATTTTTAGACTTACCTGTCTCCACCATGACCTCCGCTGTAGACTCAAAGTCTCTTTAGAACAGCATGACGGGCGGAATTCATTGACAATACACTCATTCGCCGCTAATTTGTATTCCCCAAACTGTCCTTTTTCCGATTTCTGAAATAGATAACATTTAGCTGTGCAAGAATGACAAATCTAGGCTCTAAATAAAGCCAGTTTCACATCGGTTAAATCATAAACAGGCGTGCTTCACCATACATCCATGACCCATTCCTTTTGTAACCAGAAACCGATAAAGCTTCGTGCGAAAACCGTACGTGTGAAATGATTGTAGGTTCATTTGTGGCGGTTGATTCCCTGCGTAGCACCGAAGGTGACTGCGCCAAAATTGCGTCTGAACATTTGTATCTGCTGCTTTAATACGAAGCATATGTGTCGGAATCTACTACTGTCCTTTTCGATAACACGCAGTATACCGTTAGTATTTTTTAATGGTTGAATACTGGAGGCATATTTTTTGTTGCATCAATGTACACAAACCCACCTATTGTGAGAGGTTGCAGCTGATGACTGATGTTCCGATATCCATGGAAGTTTTTATGCACCCCATAAGCATCGAAAGCTTACTGTTTTGTCTCAGAAGTTGGAGTGTTGCACACAAACAGGCGCCTAAGGTTGTATGATTCACTTGCAGTGGGCGAACGATTAGCAGAATGCGTGTCTTACAAGAAAGCAGTTATATTGTGATCGCGCTCCAAAACAAAAGAGCTAACAACCAACATAGTTTTTCTGCTAACAACGTGAAAGGGCGACTGACAACATGTTTCACGAGAATCGTATGGTCTGAAGTATGTGAACCCAACTCATTAAGTACGCCGTTCTTATGTGGCTTGTATTTTTTGCACATGAACGCCATCTACCACCTGACCCCAGCAGTATCCATACACACATTATCATTCTTCAAGCGTCCACTGTCTGATTTTGTGCTTGAACCAAGCACGTACTAAACAGTTATTCTTCAGATATTTGTCTGAACAACCTTCGAACTCATTAAAGTCCAAAATTCCCCGACCATGGATTTTTGAAGCCATATAAGCATTCCATTACCTAAAATGGGAACAAGCATAAAGTTGACTCGCAATGCGCACATCACCAAAGTTACGCTACTTATCGCCACTTATTAACATAAAACAATTAATTATCAAGTAACCATGAAAAGCGAATCGAGCAAAAAGCCGTGTGTACCATCACACTACCGACCATTGATATTTTCGATCTCACCGTGTTACGACCATAATGAATGATATTTTCCATAGTTGCATTTACTTGCGCATTTTTGATGACTTCGGTTTTTTACCTACTCTTCTTTTAGTCAAGATATTCATTTTGCAATATCCATCCCGGGGCCAGAATCACAATTTGCCATGTGCCTAGCTAGCTTGTGGTGCTTTCTCTGTACAACCTACTTTCCAGGGTCAGTGCAATACACGGGGGTCAACGCGCTGGGTTCTCGTCCTTCATTATCGACGGGTTTTCAGTAGTGAGTTCAGACTGGGTATTATTAGGTTGGACCGGTTCCAACAAGTATCAAATGAAGGACAGAGCAATCGCCGGTCGGCTAAAGCAAACATTTCAGGGCTCATGACCATTTCTGTCATAGAAATTAACGATTTTCAAATACCTCAGCGATGCCACCGAAATATCACAAAATAGTTAAGGATGTGTCATTTTAATGCCTTTGAACGCAGATTTTAACAGCTACGAATAATTTCCAACCCTACTTTTCAAGAACGATACGGCTGTTCGGATTAAGCATGCGACAAATTAAGCTTCCAACAGACGTTCATTTCGAAATATTACTAAGCCTTTCTATTTTTTACACACCGAATCATGTTCTCGTGCAATGAATCCGCCATTACTTCCTACTGCCGAACTGTTGTTTGTCCGTACTCTAGGCTTCACTTGCGCTTTGTTGCCGCACCATTAAGTAATGTGTTGTATTTGACCGTGCTCGCGCAAGTAGTCGGTCTCGGACGTTGCAACTGTGGTAAATTCATTATCGAAGTTGTTGTTCCATCCTTTCCTGTAGGTTTTATCTGTTTGTACTCCAGCACTACTGGTAACAAACCTGCACGTATGATTGTCTTTTCTAGACCATAATCGGTTGCACATCAAATTGACAACTTAATAGACGCTCACTGGGTCACAGGTGGGATTGTTCGAGATCTAGCTTACCGACAGATAGTGTGAGTGGGTTAATCGCAGCTTGTAGAATCAATAGAAGTTCGGGACAAACACCTGAGTCTTAAGACACGCTTTCTTGTCCTCGGCTGTATTCGACTTAAAGCATTGCGTGAAACGCTCAGGCGATTTTCTTTTTTCATGAAGTCTACCCTAAATGATTTAGCATCCAACATCTGGAAGGTTCATACCATTTCTGTCTTCAAGAGTGTTGGACATAATCATCCTGGTGATTATTGCCCAGCCGCTGCGCTGTCATGCTTGTCAAAGTTATTGGTGTGCTTGTAAATGACTTGCTCCATGTATACACATAATCTCTCAACTTATATTTTGGCATGCAACAAGGCATAAGAAGAGACTGCCATGGCGCGACGAAACTACTAACATTTACTGATCAATGATAAAAATTAACCGATCAGTTTAATCACGTTGGTGTTGTTTCCCTTGACTGTGTTGAAACGTTTGAGCGGACAAACTACCGGAGTACGATCCATAAACGTGAATACTGTGGGTAAAATGTTTTTCATATGTTGACCGATTGAAGCCCGTTTGTCTTCTCATCCTAAAGAAGTGATGAAGTGCAAATCAACTGATTCACACCACCTTAGCCACCTGAGACTTATGTGAAGATGCAAATGCACCCGTCAGTGGTGGTGAACCGATCTTACTGCTGGCCTTTTGGGAATTCAGTCCCAGTGATAGACAAACATACATGGTCCCACAATTATTATCTGGGTATGCCTTGCAAGGTCCACGAAATATTAACAGCCACAGAGCTAGGTTGCACCCATTTCGTCTGTCTGTGCAGTAATTTTGTTGGACAGGCTGCTATTTCTGTGATTAGCACTTTGTTACTAGCAACGGACGTGAAGTTCCCTGATTCCCCAGCTATAATGGGCAAAGTTTGTAATGCAAGCGAGTATTACGCGGTATCATATGTGTCTGTTGCTTCCGAAGCTCGGTCAAACAGGACCACAAGGATTGCTTTCAGCCCATCTACTTCACAGTCAGGGAAACGAAATAGTTAATGAGGCCCTCGTTCGGCCCTTTCTAAGAGGCTCAACCCTCTTGTTTGGCTGAGCCCCGTTGAACACGGCGTGGTATCAAATTTCCCTAGGGACATTAACATTGCTGCCCTCAAATAGCTAGAATTAACCTCTCAGAAAGATTTCGTAAATACTGAGGATCCTTTGGAACATACTGCCAACTGCTTACAGTTCCGCGACAAGCATGATCAGGAGCTCTGGGGAGGTCTTTCCATGAAGATTGACATTAAAACTTGCACTCCGAATTTTTTCATTAAATTAGCCAGGAAACTCTACTAAGTTCATGCCGTTAAACTCCAAATAGCGAGGGCTGTATTTTCAGGTTGCATCGAGACGGAAGCTGTTCTCCTAGCGGCACTCAAACTGGCGGACAACCCCTGCGCCCGGATATGCTCCTATATACATTGGGCTGAACGACAGATGTATAGGCTGGCTAGCAGGGACTCAGATACCACTGATTGATGCAGCCGTGTTATCTTTAGGGTTGTTCCCGATAATCCTGAACAAAACAAGAGTCAGTGAAGACGCCTATCAGTTGCGTCTAGAACAACTTATGTCCAAATGCGACGTGCTTACCGCATGCTGCTTCCCAATCCCAAGACGGGCAAAATTCGTTCGCGACTTCTTAAAATTACTGACACCTCCCAAAAGATGGCACCTCATACACTGATGCGGTTACGCCATCAACAACAGCTTATCACTGGCGTAATCTTGATGCTAGGAAGGACGAGAGTTCTTAACAGCTAACCGCCGCATACGTACTGGTTAATCTATGGTGCCTGCAGAGTATATGGTGACGCCCAAGGTCTCATGGCGGCCATCTTCTATGGAGCCGGCAGAGTGAAAGACGCAACTCATTCGCGATCCCAAGGCAATACTCGTTCGTTTACTTTTGACTCTGATAAGTTCAAGCACACAAATACTGTCAGAATGGTCATTGATATGACCTAAACCTGTGAGCTTCGTTCTACTGCAAAACCCCGGTTGGCTGGCGTAGCGAAAGTTTGAGTCAGCGATTTCTACCTAAATTATGGGTTTCCCATGGACGGTATGATTCTTCTTTGCGCTAATAAAGTTAGCAGTGGAGGAGAAGGTCGACCTCTTGTTTCTAAATCCCTCTCTACACTTTCGTTTGCGATATTTTGGTACTTTCCGCAAGTCCGGAAACCCTTTGATCCACGATTTGCTTGGATAGTTCTGATCTCTGGCAGTGGATATGCTGTATTGTAACCCATCTTTTAGTAGTACAAATGACGGACTCATTTTTTGCGTTGGAGTTTATAACCCCTCTAGGCTGCCCCCGAATTTTTGATAAGTCGATTTTCTAGCCTTCTCATAGGCAGTCAGAGAGTTCTCTGTTTGCGAAATTCGTCCACATAATCACGACATCAATTTTCAAGGAACACATTTCTAGTTTCACTTGGTTACGTACTGGTTATAGCAGTTGGGGATGATTTTTCATTTTCAAAAGTAAGAAATCAATGGTTGATAACCTGTAAACCACTGCACCACTTGAACTAAGTGATCACCCAGCTATTTTAAGACTTGATGTGCAACACGTCTTGTTTGCCCAAGTGTTAGTGACCGCAGAATTGTTCACAAAACGAACGTACGGCATTACGTGGTCACTTAGCAACGCAGTCCTGGATAAAGTCCGTCATCCTTCATCCTGTTACTGGTCACTTTGAGAAGCCGACTACCACTCCTTCGGCAGCCGATGGAGAATCTTCGTCAATGACCGCCATTAAAGGCGTGGAATTTCGAGCCATCTGTGTTGTCGCACTCTCGGGTTTACTTTGAAGAAGCGACAGACCAGGGTGTGCTGTTTGTTATTTGTAATGTAAATAACCAGAACATCAACGCTGCCTTGAAAGGTCGATGTACATCACCAAATTATGAGTATTGTCTTCATAACCAATAACCTTACCGAGCACTCCCACGCACAGCCGGATGACATTTTCAAACTTATTTCGTCGACTGGCAACGAGAAGGCTCAGCTGGCACAACTCCTATACGTGTTGGGCCCTAAATGCTGTTTTGGATAGAGTAAGATTAGACTATCATTCAACCTGCCGTGTTTACCTAGGCAGCTGCAAGAGTGCGATGATGAATAAAGTCGTGACTGTATTGTTGGCTTTCTTGGTGTACTTGAGAACCACGAATAGCAAAGCTCAGTCATACTGCACCAACGTAGCGGGAAATTTTGCTCAGTGAAAATAAAACTTCTGTACTGGTGGTCGTGAAAGATATGTTCCACAAAAATGGTAACCGGTGTAATTTTTGCTTTTCGTAAAACGGCTGGCGCAAGTGCGTTGACTATAGTAGAATCCTTAACTACATGCACATAATAGTTGTGCACTGACAGCCCTATGCCATTCTTCAATAACATCATGGATGTTTCAATAACACAATCGAGATACTCGGTGATATTATCGAGTTCGCACAGCACAGAAATAGATCCCACGACAACCGTCCGTGCTGATAGAACATTTAAGGTTCCGAGGATAAGCCGCACGTGTGAACGTGAACTTTTGAAAGAGGTTACGCCACTGATGTGCAGTTGTAATCGGAGAACATTAAAATTCCCTGTCCGTCAGCCACGCTAGCGTATTTTACAGTTTAACTGAAACCAGGCTGAAGGTAATCACAAGCTTCAGTGAACGTAAAACCACACGCTCAAGGAGCCCCCAACAGCGTTTTGTTTCAAAAAGCAATTCAGGCACCCCTTGTTTTAACTGACGCAGCACAATTCGCATTGCTTTCAAAGGCGAACGCTCTTCAGTAACCACCGAGTAAGCAATTCGTGAGAGCGTCTTTTTAGGTTTGTCATTAGTTAAAAGCGTTTGGCGGAGGATCTGGTACATTACTCCAAGCACCATAGAGACGCTTTTCAACACTGCTAACGGTACCATGAAGGTTGAAGGCTCCAGAAGAGATGGGACGGCCTGTGTCTCCTCCACGGAGTATTGGGTGACGCCTTAGACGATGTAGGGAACAATTTCAAGGAAACTTTTGGTCAAACGCCTTCACGAACATTGCAGTCGTTGTCTACCCAAGAATGCCAAAAAACAGGAGCACTGTCTGAAATGTTCTTAGTAACACTGTTTACATGTGTTTTAGAGAAAAGGGCTGATAATTTCTGACACGCAAACTTAAGTAAACAATTAAGGTTGGAACGTGAGAATCCGCGAATTATTTACAACATTCGGCTGTTTGTTTCATACGCACGAGGGAGGACGAAAAACGATCGGCGTTTTCCCGTTGACGCATTCAAGCTTACCAGGAACCAGTGTAAATGAAGAAAGTCGTAAACCGTAGGCGTGCTTTCAATGAAATAAATGCCTTCTAGTGATCTATTCAACCGCGCTTTCTCAGAAATACTAGACAAAATAACTCTGCAATACCTTTCTGTGAGTTAACCAGAAGTACCACGCGAATATACCCATGAAAACGGCTAGGCAACGCGCCATGCCACTAGTGTTGTGGTGAGACGCGAAAAAGAAACGATATCCAGATGCCAGGATGGATTTTCAGATCAACTTCTGTGATGTTTCCTGTGATTAGTGCACCATGAATCAGGTAGGCGATGCCAGTCCCCAGCGAGTTAAATGTGCTCACGAATTGTCATTCAGGAGACCAGTTGCCCGACCTAGCTAACCGCGTCAGACACAACCGGTAGTGTACTGAGGGCACTGGCAGCTTAGGAAAGGGTGCTGCTTAAAATGCTGCTCGATACTGCTGATATATGGAAATTAACAGAGTACCAAGCCGCGACCATTGTGGTAGTTCCTCTGAAGTCATGCAGACATGTGAAATATCTGATTTCATTTTAGACTAAAGTTCAACTGGTAAGAAAGGAGGAAACCCAACGAAAACTTTTCTGGATGCCATAATATTCCAGTTTGCGACTTTAACACAATGTGGTGCAAACAGACAATTTCTGAGATATTACCACTGTCTTTGGCCACCGCCAGCCTATCCGTGACGATATGCATACCTTTCAGCATGGCCGGCCCAGAAGAAAACCATGCCGGGTGGGGGAATAAACGCCACACCATAAGTAGTGGTTCAGAATAGAGCGACTCAATAGATGCTCCATTAACTTGCTGGGGATGTTGCAAAGGTTGGTTGGCTGATAGCGAACAGGGAAGTGCCAGTCGGCTAATCTTAAAATAGACGCAAAGATGGTCAATTTCCGGATACCAGGGATAATTCCGGTCTGGAGTGTATGCTTGGTCTGTCTGTGAAGGGGTTTCGCCAGAGGGTCACCTGCTTCCCTAAGGATCCTGGGTTGCGTCTTGTCCGGCCGTACCGTCGTGCAAGTATGAACATGGAATAAAAGCCCGCGACAAATCGTGTGGAAGGATAACATTAAGGCGCTCACCGAAAAATTCATGGCACTAACGTAGGGTACACTTTCGGCGGTGCTACGTTGAAGACAAGCGACTAACATTCCCTCGAACAAATTGGCGACAACTGGCGCGTTAGAATAAGTCTGCCCATCTAACAACCTCAGACAAACAATTGAAGGCTTACTCTCCGTCAACCGGTATATATGCTTGAATTAGACGTTTTGTTCTCATGAGCTCGTAGCAAGATCATTTTCTGTACGAGTTGAGAGTGTTCACGGGTTTCCCGTTTGCACCTGTTTCAAACGGTGTGCAAAGCGTTTAGGTCTTGCAGGCTCTGCGTAAGTTCGTGCCCCGAGAATAGGCGGGACCGACCGTAAAGCATCAGATATTTTCTGTGCGGAAGAAATGGACACAAGGGGGCAGTCCGCGGTTTGAACTTTTCGAACTGACTGTCCGCCCTTTGAATTGCGCTATGAACCGCGTATTAGTTGTGGTCCACACGATTGCAACAAAAAAAGAACTAACGTGAGATAGATTCGCAGACCGTTCAAACCAGATCGACTGAAATTTCGAACTATTTGTTATTTGGATAGTTGCTCTTACCAATTACAGATTGAAGCAATGGGGAGTCAGAGGCGGTCACTGTGTCCAAACGGTAATTTGATGACCACCTTGGTTGCCAGGTGACATTCGTTAGTGATGACTAGGTCCAGTAGACAGGGATCCTGGCAAGAGCAATATCCTGTAGGGTCCCTGACATGCTGCGTCTACGAATATCAGCATTAGTTGAAGTCGAAGGCGTGCTTTCACAATTTGAATGGAACACTGACGTCCAGTATATCTTGGGTCCACTGAAGTCGTCCATCACAGAACAAGAAAAATGCTGCAATCTTAAGACGTTTTCCAGGCCACAGGATCATTATCATCGGCTGAATTGTTACATGGAAGTGAAGGATAAGTAAACCGCATTAGTTATTTTTTTTAACCACCTTTATCTATTTGATGTCACAGGGCGCCACGGTCACCATATAACTGAAGTTCTTTGATTGTTTTCAATGTTGGGCGACTGTGGGTAAAGGAGGTGGAAGAACCCCATTCTCCCTTGTTCTGAGTCCACCAGGTAGTCCGGTTACCCTGATAAATTACGTTGATTATTATTGATGTAATCTGCAAGGAAAGTCCCGGTAAAAGCAATGATTTGGTGTTAAGTGCTTTGAACCAACTGCCAAAGTTCCACTAGGTTATTATATAAACGTGGATAATTTGTAGGAAGTCACTGTAAGTCCACTCGTTTGTCTTCAGGAGAAGAGCTGGGGAAATGGTACCTAAGATCGGGAAGGGAACTTTGGATGGTGGAGGGATTGTACCCGACTCTCCTTACCGGGTAACTCTGAAGGTTATCCTATGCAGCTGAAGGTGCGATCTTGCTGTCTTAGTGTACGTCAGCGAATTTAGACGGGCGCTTGACCGACATTTTCACATCCCCAATTGTGTTCACTTTTTCCGTTACAGATTTCCAATTTAAGAGAGGCATTTTGCTTTCTAACCAACGGATAATATGACTGATTAATCCGTTTTGGGTGAAGCTTGTGAGAAGGCAACAAAAAAGCCTAGATGAGAGAAACGAAGGAGTTTGCCCCGATTCGTGGATAATGACTCAATGGTCGTTTGTAGTTGGGAAGAGGAAGTTCATGAGAGGGACTTTATAAACATTCTGGCGGGTAAAACAGAAGTGAGGTTTTTGAACGAATAGCCTGTCATCAACGTCCGTGCTCGGGTTCGGAGGGTTAATCTTTGGACCAAAGTCAGACAGATACACCACCCTCCGATTTTATTAAGAATGCATGTGAATGGGTGAAAACTGTGCGGGTAAAAGTTACAAGTTTAATCGTTAACTGTAACCTTAGTGCCTTGGTTCACGCCCCCTCCCCGACCACGTCTTTCTCTTCCAGACAGCAGTCGAGAGATATGCCTTTCAATTTAGTGTTGACGGATTTCGGAGTCAGCATTTTCATGACCTCTGCTTCAGAGATGGGCTTACCAAGTGAAATTATCAGAGTGCCAAGTGACTTCTAGTGGGGTCGGTGCGCAGCCTGTAGTGAGATGACCCGCGACGTCCCCGTAACCTTAAACTCCCTGCGACGTGAGGTTTGCCTTACCAGTACCACCCCGTTAGTAGACATTTTCTCGTGAATGTCTATTTACCACAAGCCACCAACATCAGTGTTAGCGTGTTGGCGTGGGTACCACAGTTTTACTCGTGGTTGTACAATGAATCCGTGCCATCTCTACTACTGTAAACTACATTCACTGGAATAACAATGCCTTAGTCATCGCCGTTGGGAACGCCGCTCAGCCGACTGGATAGTCTATGGGAATGCAACGGCTGCAATCAATTGTGGGTGACGTTCAAATTGAGATAAACCAAATCCCCGACTACTCATCATTAATCTAAAATATCGCTTAGCAGTTTTGAGGAGATCGGAGATTTTGACCTGCCTAGGAAGTCCTAATCCCGGGGTGATCGATTGGAGTTAACAGGACAGTTATCGTGTCGCCATTTCTAGAAGATCGGGCAACCCGAGCATTACTCACAAGCGAAAGTGGTTGAGCGTTCACATATGATAATTCGGTCGTGTAGCATTTTAAAGAGGAAAGCGTTCTTTTCGAAATATGGTGTTCGGGCTTGGGCGCGCTGTTCCAGACAGGGACAAACTACCGGTTTGCAGCGATTGGTGCGTGGATCTGTAGCTGGGGACGCTAGTCGCTCGGATCCGGTCAGTGTGCCCGTTACAGCGGGCTGCTGTTGACTTGAAGAGCCGTCATCAACAACAAGTCGCAGCGACTCGGCACCGAGGGTAGGGTAATTTACCAACCTGACCCTGTCTCAAGTAGGTGCGAATCTGGAGACGCTCTGAAATGGGCTCTGATTGACCGCCTAACAACAGCTAAGGAAGGTTGCGACCGATAACCTTATAGGAAAAGAACTGTTGTCTGAAGACGACCCAAAGCGAGAGCCTGTAAATATTCTTGTTGTGACCCCTTCGATTGTTATTAGCCGCTGAACCCCACTGAGTCCTACTCCGAAGAAAAAGCGTATAGGTACTACGTCACTGTGAGGTTTTCGAAACTCAATTGGATGAAGGTCAAGAATTTCAAGGCGAGTCTCATAAGAGAAATCCCGCAGGTCATTGCCCATTTTGTTGGCCGCTTGTTGGGTAGGGTGGACGGCGAATGTGTTTATCTTCAAGGCACTATGCACCACTTGATTAACACACTCAAGCAGTGGTCTTGCATAAACCCTGTAAAGTTTCGAAAACATGCTTGTCTATGGGGAAAAGACTTTTATCGCCTCAAGAGTTTCAAATCCATTTCGAGCGGCTACCTGGTGACAACACAAAAAGATGAACTAGACGACAGCTAAATCCTTGAGTCTTTTCCCGGCGCAATCTTTGAAACATCTGTTGCATTCTGTGTGCGGTGTACCATGAATAGGTTCCCAGAAACTAGTGCCACCGGCATGTGCTCATTTACTGTCTGATAGGGGACGACACGAGTCTCCTGACCAACACTCAATACGGTTAGGTTCAGCCTATAAGGCACTGAGATCACACGTATTCCAGATTCGGGGACGTCGGCATAGATGGTGTCGTTTCTAGAAATGAGGTCGGGTAGGTCACCGGCACAGAAGCAGCAACGGACCAAGCACGGATCCTCGAAGTACCCCAGTGGAGATCTGAGAAACAGAAGAAAGACCGCATCCAATTATTTCTCCAAAAGTTCGGCTATCAAGAAAGGATGTAATCAATAGAATAACCTCTTCTTATATGTCGAAAGTCCTAGGTATGTGTACAAGATGATCGTGTGGGACACTGTCGAAGGCTTTGGAAACGTAAGAGAAAATGGCATCTGAGTGGTGGCCATAGTCTCTGACAACTGTCAGACCATTCCTGAATATTGACATCTCTAATGCATGACCGGTCGAAAAGTAAGTCACAATCAGCAGAAGGGAATAGTTTATTTGAGGAGACATGCTTAAGCATGGCGTATTCTAGGGGCCGATACTTTATCTTACATGGGTTGGGAATGAGGCTGATCGGCAGATAACCAGATCGGGAGTATTGATTACCCACTCTGAATGTGGTTGTGACCGTGGTCAATTTTTATTCATTTGAAGGAGTGCCGGTCCGAAGTGTCTGTTCGAACCAGTCATGGAGAGACGCCACCATGTCGAAGGCCGCTTCTTTGAAGATCGTGTGATGGATCGCGTCTGATTTGATTACGCTACAAGGATTGATCTCGGACAAAAGAACCCAAACATCGAGTACAGAAAAGTGACACATTAAGAGTGGCTACTGAAAGTTTCTTCGCGGGGGAATCGGCTACCGTTCGGAAGGAAGTACAATGTAGAAGGCTGAGTGATACTCATTAAACACCTGGGAAACCACTTGGGGGTTGGAGATGGTTTTTCCCCAGCGACCGCATAGAAAGTGCCGAGGGTTAATTTTTCCTCTGGCGGCTCGTATACTTCGATAAAATGTTCTCATTTCTCCCGGATTACCAGTGGGAGTTTTGTCTGCACCAGTTGGATTTATAGGTTGCACTTGTTCCGCATGGTGCAAAGGGTTTTAGGTTTTACGCACCCTTGCGTTATCTTCTATCTTGAGAATAGACAGGAACGTATATCAAGAAGTCGGTTTGCGCTCCTCGAAAGCGTTGAACGGAGGGGGGTAACTTCGTAGTTGGCGAGGAACAAATGTTTTACTAAACCTGTGAATGGGAACTTCAAAAACATGGTGGTTCGAGCTCATCGTGTAGGACTGGAGGTTGAGCGCATTTAAGAACGTCAATAATGTCCTAAGGTCTGCCTCCCGGAACTCCCGGAATGAAGTCTTTGTTACAGATTTGTGATGACAGCAACAGTTATAGTGAAACATTAGTAGCATATGTGATGCCCGGATCAAGCATGGAGGGTGTCTGTCCTCGACTAGGCCTTGCATATTACTCGACTTATTGTTTCCGAGAGTTCTCACGGATCACTATCGTCAGGTACTTTGAGAATTCATAGGCAGAATCCACATGGGAAACAGCTACCCAGTTAAGCTTGAATGCGTTGGAACCATCAATAATATGAAGACGAGGTAAACGCCAAGTAGACGGGAAACTGTTTAAGCGGACAGAAACAGCAAAGGTTTGGGCTAGGTTTCCTCGCAATTTTCTGTAGAAGTGAAACCCCTTATGACGTGCGACATAGGAAGCTTCTGGTTCAGAAAGATAGCAGTTCCACCCATGCATCCAGGGAACGAGTATGTTTGGTGGGAGAAGTACGCAGGAACACGCGACTCGTTTTCGCTAATATCTACCAGGAGCCGGGTCCAAGTAATCAATGAAGTATGAAGACTGGTTTCAATGAACAACTGTCTGATTACCACTAGCTTATCAAAAGAATAAATGCACTTAAGGGCCACTTCCTGAGAGGTTGGAGTCGGCTTTGATGTTTGTAAGGAAAGCCGCCAGTTCCCTGAAAACTCTGTGACCAGAAGTAACAAAGTTGACTCGTGAGTGACCTATATCTTTGCCATGGTCGTGCACTGCTCCGGTTTTCACGAACGACGTCAGCCTTCGTGACAACTAATTTTGTCCTCCCGACAACACGCCTATACTGTACTGTCTAGAATTTTGTCCGGTCCATTCCCTTTGACCTTGCTTGTTGTTAGTCAGAAACCCCATAAATACGAATGGGTCTGTAACCATGTTGTCTCCGGGCTAAGCGACATAAAGGAGCTCTGCCTGAAGGCCAGTTTTTCTCTGCACTTATGCGGTAACCTCGGTTGGATGGGAAGAGATCAACTAACCGCGTGTAGCCCGTACTCGTTGTTCATTACCGTTGTTCGTCGTGCTATTATCCGCCGCTTCATTGATCGTAATTCCGTTTCCGTTAACGCGCTTGTTGGCCGTACGGCCAATCACAACAATGTGCGACTTTGTTCTGTCTAGCTTGCAACGTCCCTGCTGGTCCTGAAAGCAGCAATCAAGCGAGGCTCCCTTTAAACTAGCGAAAGTTGTCCTCATTTATCCATCACATTCCTCTTGCTAAACTTCCCGTATATATTCATAAGTAGTCCGAGTGGCTTTTTGGTGGCTACGGGTAGGAGTCTGCTAGCTGAAGTGAAGTCTGTTGGGAATGGTATATTTTACACTGCTCTGGCTTGCCAACGTGGATAGGGTGCGGTCAAAAACCGTCCCTATAGAATAAGCCCACTCTTTCGGCTTGCCCTGCCTCCAAGTTTTGTGGCGGCTTCCTCAATGTGAACAGTAGTCATTGCAACTAGTTTTCGAGCACTCGTCGCACCCGAGAGGTCGAGAGCTATATACTCATTCCAACAACTCGGTTCTGACCTCATCAGATAAATTTTTCCGCTTCAGCCAGTGGCTCTTCTACCATCGCCGTGCTCAGCATACTCACATTTTCAGAGATATTGCAACTATTTTAACGCGTCTTGTTTCCGTTGTTTGGGGGCTGGTGAGCAGCGGGAAGAATTATGGCCAGGACAAGTTTCAGGTTTGCAAGAGGAAGCTCACACAGATAAATGGTATTTTGACGGGGTGAGCAGAATAGGTTGGTGCTGTTTGAGGCAATTACATCTGAAGTAATACAAGTATAGACATGTCTGACTCTGAATGCTGTTCCAACAGACATGAGGTAGCCAGCTCAGTCACAAGCACTAGACATCTCCGATCCACTAATTCTGCTGGATTTGGTGCGTGCCACTGTGTTATAATACGCGATTGTGCAGGCCTACAACGATAAAATGTTAGTCATCAAAGCGATAAGTAATAGAGACAACACGTGAGACGATGAAGTGGTGAAAACGAACAGCTACCCAATCAGACTGTAATCGATATGGCGAAAATACATTAGACTATGACGGAAAATGCATGGATTTTGATTCCTAGACCACCAAAAATCAGTAATTTTGCTCATAACTTGAGTTAATCAGATCCATTGTGAGGTGAAAATTGAATTGACCCGGGAACCGGGCGCCTAACATCGC
This sequence comes from Paragonimus skrjabini miyazakii, assembly GCA_014338405.1. Classification (NCBI taxonomy): domain Eukaryota; kingdom Metazoa; phylum Platyhelminthes; class Trematoda; order Plagiorchiida; family Troglotrematidae; genus Paragonimus; species Paragonimus skrjabini miyazakii. Next base: position 33,266 of record JTDE01005302.1, read on the forward strand.
ACTCGCATCAGTCAACCGTTTGCTTAATCGCCAGTTTTAATGAAAACCAATGTTGTGATGTATGCTGATGACAGAAAGCTGTAGCGCATTTTATATAGCGTTGAAGATGCAAAATGCATCCAAGGAGAAGTAGGTGCTTTACATCTATGTTCCGTAGAAAATCGATTGCCCTTCAACACGTCCAGGACTACGCGCTTCGTCATCACCGCATCGATACATGTAGAATCGGCGGCGCTACCCTAGCCACTGTCTACCAGCAACACGACCTAGGTACCGTTGTTACATCGGACACCTCCCCTAGTGCCGACATTGTGCTGCCGGTGAAGACAGCCAGCAACAGGCCAGCAGTGCTCAGTAGGGTTCTCAGGAATATGCCAGTCGATACCTCCTCATGTGTCTACAGAATACCGGTAAGGCCGCTGATGGCAATAAATATTCAGGCGTGTGTGCCGTACTTGGAGGAAGACGTAACTACTACAGAGGCCACGCAGACGAGAGCCACCAAGATTGTTGAGGGTTTATCTTCCAGGTCCCACGAGGACCATCTGTCGAGGCCAGAACTATTTCCTTCAACCTACAAGCGTCTGAGAGGTGACCATTCATTGGCATACAAACTCCCACCATCCCCGAAACACCTTAGCAGAAACGGTTTCACAGCTGCTGATAAAGTGATTCTTACGGGCCATAAGTACAAAGTTTCCATACTATGTAGCAGCCCCTCATGTAGGGAATGCATTACCGACGACGATCTTCCTGGCAAAATCAGCCGACAAGTTCAAGTAGCTAAATGACTATTATTTCAAGACAGCCATTGGAATTCTGGCACGTACAGCCAAATGTACCCCCATTGTTGTCACTTTCTTTCTTCATCGTCTTTTCTTTCCTCCGTCACTTCTCACTTCCTTCTCCGTAGGATCTTCTCTTCAATCGTTCCTTTGTTATACAATAAAACGGCACAACCACATCTAGGTGCTCGACTGCTACGAGCCACTCCAGCACTCAAAACACATAACATATTCCCACCATCCCGGTGGATCACGTGACCAGAGCAGACGGACAAAACTCACACATCCCATGCTACCGGTTAATACAGTGAAAGTCTTGAGAAAAGGATACTACTCTGGTATCATACTCCCATCTCCGCAGGATATCGATGAACCCAGTGATCGAAGCCAAAGGCAAAAGCTTCATCTCAGATGTTATCTTCTTCGACTTTGCCAAGGCTTTCGACCGTGTCCCACACGGCTCCCTGAGACACAAACTGGAAGCCTATGGGATTCAAGAAGAGGTTCTCTGCTGGATTGTTTCTTTCGTCGTTAAGAGAACTTTTAGAGCTAAAACCAGATCAGTTCTTTCATCGCCCTCTTTCATTTCTGCGATAGTTCCTCAAGGGTTAATGTTAGGTCCTCCGCTATTTCTGATCTTCATGAATGACCTTTCGGGAAACATTTCGTGTAACGTCCTCCTATATGCCGACGACCTAGAAGTCTGGAATGCCACTGATTCCAGTGCACTGCAGTTTGATCTTGATGCGATTAAGCGTTGGTTGGACGACTGGTGTCTTCCACTAAAGGATAATAGGTGCGCACACATGTCACTCAGCGGAGATTCTGACAATGCTTCCGCGATTCGTAATGCATTCGGCACAGTAGATAAGATGGAGATCGAGCTGAAGAAAGATCTGAGCATATGGTTGTCGTCCAAATTATCTTCCGCATAACACCATGAGATGGCGGCGAAAAAAAGGATTTGCCGCTCTTAGAATGATTCAGCGCATTTCCTCCGCATATACAAGAAAGCGTTTCCAATACTTTACGGGGTCCATGTGAGCCCGCTCCTCGGGTATGCTAGTCAAGTCGTGTATACCGGCCTGAAGAAAGACATATTGGCTGTTGAGCGTGTCCAGCGCGCGGCTACCAAATTAGCCCCGGGCCTAAAAAATGTCGCGTACGAGTCTCGACTTCAAATTCTTGATTTATATCCACTTGAATTTTGACGACCCTGCGGTGATTTCATTCTCCCACACTTCCTTAGAGTTAGTCTCGTTGAACAGTTATTTATCATAGCGAATGGGAACGGCCGACAAGGACATAACAAGGAGATTTTTAAGCTTCGTTCTCGGACCTTCCTTAGGTAGCCGTTCTTACTTACAGAGTTAATAACCTTTGGAACAGCTTTCCCTTCGATGTCGTTAGCAGCGATTTCAGCGAATGTTTTTAACCATAATTTGACTCTTATTTTTGAAAAACTCTATTGTGCAAGTATTCTTACTTTGTTTCTGGTATTCACTGTAACCCCTAAGAGCGGTGCTGCACCTTGTTTTTAATGACTGTCATTCAGATCAACAGACGTCCGTTTGACGCTGAGCTAGAAAAAACCGACTGGATCCGGGAGCCTTGGGCCTCTGCTTCGAAACGTATTAAGGGCTGGCCAGAAGACTGGAGTATCCCTCTAAACGACAGTAAGTGTGCACATATGTCGCTTGGTGGAGACTCGGGGAACCTATTCGTGATATATGGTGTGTAAGGTGTAACAGATATCACGAAAGTTGACCTTAAAAAGGACTTAGGGATTTGGCTGTTGACTAGTTTATCCTTTTCTTCTCACCACCAGATGGCCGCCAGAAGGGGGTTATGAGACCCTTGGGAAAACGAAATGAGCCGTTCCCCGAATAGACAGGCATGCTTCTCAATCACCCAACGGGGTCTGTATAGGACTATTGCTTGAATACGCAAATCAAGTCGTATACTCCAGTTTGAAGAGGGACGTAATCGCCATCGAGCGAGTAGCCACCAAAATGGTCACTAGCTTTTGGCATTTCTCTTACGAACCTGGTCTTGAAATTCTTGATCTTTATCCACTCGAATTTCGAAGACTTCGCGGCGACTTAATCCTTACGCACTTTTCTTCAGCACAGGCCTCGTGCACCAGTTCTTTACCACAGTAGTTGATAACAGTCGGAGAGGTCACGACAAGAATTTTGAATACTGTGAGTTCGAATTTCTCTCCACGTTGTTTCATTGATATTTGACTGCGTCCATAACCTAGAGACTTCGAGACTTTTGAATTAACTCATCTTTATTCGCGTAGTCTCCCCGGAGATGGTGAAAAGATCCAGCTGTGGATCTTGTGTAAAGTTAGTTCACGCGAAGGACCACGCCATGCGGTGTTTGCTCTGCGACGCCTGGTTTCACACCTCGTGTCTAGGCATGTCGAACGAGGTTTACAGAATGTTAACAGCAACATGGCTAGACTGTATCCACCTTGTTTGCCTCTGTTGTAGAACCGCTAGGTAGGCTCCAAGTTCTGAAACAGGCACCTTACCAGTGGATGTGACCTCTCCTGAGCCACGGGCTGTAACCAGTGAGGTATGTAGTGCGAGTGTTACAGGCATCCTATGCGTCTGCTGCCTCAGGAGCGCCGTCAGGGAAGGTTACCCTGGTTGTTCCAAAGACACACACGCCCATTACTACTGTCAACCCAGCAACAGCATGTGAGCGAAAGCGACCGAATTCCGAGCTTCTTCTCTCGGTACTACCCAAGAAGCCCGATGTTGCTGCACGGGAGAGATACGTTAATAACGACGTAATTTCGGCGAGGTTTTTCAGGAGCACCAACAAAGTCGCTCTCAAACGGTTGAGCTCATCTGCTCGTGAGGATTCTGTAATTGTTCAGAACCCTCTGGAACGTGCCGCCGGCTGCTTGAAGCTGCGAGGCGAGCATGATCGTGAGCTCTGGGTCAGTCCTAGCACTAAGATGGGCAGAAATCCAAGCATCCCAAATTCTATCACGAGGTTGACGAGGAAATTAGATTCGCCGCATGCTGACAAACCTGGGTTAGCAATGGTCGTGCTTTCGTCATCTAATTTGACTGAAGACGTTCTCCTAGCGGCACATAAGCTGCTCCATGGCTCCGGGGCCCGGCTATACCCTGATATACCGTGGGCTGAACGCCAGAGGCGAAAACTCGCTCAGAAGGGACCTGGAACCACTGACCGATTTCGCAATGTTATTATTAGGGGTGTCCCCTATTCCACCACCAACGACCTGAAACATGACAAGAGCCAGTGGGGATTCCTGTCAATTGCCCTTGAACTTACCAACGTGCGGGTCCAACGTATTCATTGTATCCTGCGGCCCAAGCCGGAGTCGGGCGAATCTCGACCACGACTCCTCAAAATTACTATCACCTCGCATGAGATGGTATCGCACATATTGGTGCGGTTCCCCATCGGCGTCGTCTTATCCCTTGTGGGATTTTCTTTTACCGCGATCGTTCTAAGGAGGAACGAGATTTATTAAAAGTCAATAACCGCACGCGTACTAGTCGCCTGGTGGTTCCTATTGAGGATTTAATGACCTCAAAAAACTCACTCCAGCCGGCTACTCTGGAGGCAGTGACCTCCTTCAGCGTTGAGTTTCGAAGGAATCTCCTATTCACAATCGCCGGAGAACGTTCATTCGTTTCTTATTAACTCTGTAAGGTGCAAGTACACAAATGCATTTAGCTTAGTGAATAGATTACCAGAGCTTTGCGAACTTAGTTCTACCAAAAAGCCCCGGATTGTTACCATAAGAAAGTCGTGGCTGAGCACTTCCTACCTAGATTCTAAAATCGCTTCAGAGGATATGGCCATCTTCCGTGCGGATAGACCTGAAGGTAAAGGAGGGAAATCGGCCCTCTATATCCACACTTCTCTTCAAACCTTTCTTTTTAACAATCCAGTACTTTCCGAGATTCAAGAAACGGTCTGGTGCTCGATTCATTTAAGTGGATCAGAACGCTGGCTAGTAGGGGTCCTTTATCATCCTCCAGTTTTGGATAATTCTGGGGACGAACTCTTATTATCTGGATTGTAAGTTTTACCCACTCTAGGATTTTCCAACATTCTCCTAATGGGCGATTTCAACTTACCCCAGATAACATTTCCGGCCTTCTCGTACGCAGGCTCTGAAACTTCCATCTCTGCACGATTCTTCTACACAGTCGGCGAATTGGGTTTTACGGAGCACATATCTGGTTTCATGCGATGGTGTACTGGCCATAATCCGTCGCGGCTGGATTACTTATTCACCAACGAAGAGTTGATGGTAGACAACCTTACTGTCACCGCACCACTCGGAATAAATGATCACGCGGTTGTCCTGCTCGACTTCATTTATAACGCGAATTTGGTCAGCCCAACGACTAGTAATCACGGAAACTCCCGGAAAATGGATGTGGAAAAACTGCATGGCTACTTGGAAATGTAATTATGTAGATGATCTCTATGAGAAGCTTATTGCCATCATTTCTGCAGCCGTAGGTGAATCTACATCATTATCGGACTCCAAACGGAACAAGCCTTCAGGTCAACTACACTCGAGTACACTCAGGCTCATTCTGAAGAAGCGGTATGCTTGGACGTGTTATCGATTATCAGATGCTGGGGCTGACCAAAAAGTATACGCTGCCATAAGGAATCGGCGTACACCGCTTATTCGTCGCGACCGTCTTCATTACCAACAACGTCTTACAGAACGATTAATCGCTGATCCAAATAGCCTCCCCCGATTTGTAGCGTCTACTCGCAAAGCAAAAGCCGGAGTTCCACAACTATTAGGCACATCAAGCCTTACTAGCTCTGATACGGAGTTCGCTGATGTCCATACCGAGTTTTACAGCAATGTTTTTCGCGCAGTCACCATCAGTTCTTCACGTTCGTCTTGAGACCGAAATCCATGGCACTTACATTGTGGATAGTACCTCCACGATGGTGTTGGCTAAACTCACGTACCTTGGGGATAGCTCTCCTGGCCCTGACAGTATGCCTCCCCAGGCTTCGCGAGAAGCGGTGGAACAGTTTGCTAACCCACTTAGATTACTGTTTACGCAACCTATGTTCCATGGAACAGTACCCATCAACTGGAAACTCGCGAACATCACGCCCGTTTTCAAGGGCGTTAGACATAATTGTCCCAGTGATTACATACCAATTGCCTTGCTATCGAGTGTCTCGAAAATTTTAGAGGCGCTTGTATACGACTCGCTTTATAAACACCTCACCTCCCGTGAGCTTTTCTTTGGTGTGCAACACTGTTCGTGTACCACAAATCTGCTGATAGCCACCGACCAGTGGACGAAAGCAGTTGATCAGGGCAATGGAATAACCGCTGTATATCTCGACTTTGCTGAAGTATTCGATTGCGTGGATCATTCTGTTTTGATCGGTAAGCTTTCCCATTATGGGGTGCGAGGCATACTTCTCTAGTGGCTTGTGTCGTTTCTTGCTAGCAGTCTGTAGAGTGTGCGCGTTGAAGGTATTTTCTCTACCTGCAGGCCTAGCCTCAGTGGAGCACCCCAGGGTTCAATTCTTCACCCGCTGCTATTTTTGGTATTCATCAACAATTTCCCACTTTCAATCACCTCACCGTTACTACTGTTTGCAGACTACGTCAAAATTTGTCGAGCCATCAACACAATCGATGATTCCATCATCCTACAGAAAGACCTCGCCATTCTATTCAATTGATCTCGAGCGAACCGATTCGAATTTAATGTCGGTGGGTGCAAAGTTATGCATATTCGCGGCTCTATGGAAACCACTTATTACCTCGATGGATATCCGCCTCAGACGGTTCTTATTGAGAAGGACCTGGGATGCACCGTTTCGCACACTCCCGAGCTCTGCGAACGCTGAAACAAATGCAACAAAAAGGCTAGCATCATCTTGGCGTTATTGAAAAGTCTCTTCAGGCGGTTCAACCCTTATTGTTTTCAGCTTCTCTATAACAGTTTCGTTCGACGGCATCTGGAGAATGGAACTGTAATCTGGCCACCGCATTTCCAAAAGGACATATTGCTCCTGAAGACGGTACAACATCGAGCCACGAAAGCAGTTCGGGGTCTGAAAACTAGACCATATGAGGAAAGATCTAAATCCTTGAACATGTACCCCTCAGAGTACCGTCGGTTTAGAGATGGCTTGGCATTGACCTTTTTGATTATGCAGTCCCCGGATTATCGTTGCCGCCTGATGCTCACCAGGGGAGTAGCGTGACACTGAGGCGCCACCCTCTAAAACTAGAGATCCAACATAGCAGACTAGAATGCTGACATAGCTTTTTCTCATTGCGCATTTGAAAGGCTTGGAATGCTCTACCAGACCATGTTGTTGGTGCCAGCTCTATAGCAGTTTTTAAGGCTCGCCTTGACCAACATCTATTGCATAGTCCAGATAGTGCACCTCTTTTCCACATTGCCCGTTGCTGAGGACCTTGAGATTGTACGCATCGTGATACGGAATTCTCAAAAGCTCCAGCTTCCTACTTCCGTTTACAACCCATTGAACCATTGAATTGCGCGAAGAACTATTTGAATCACACGCCGATGCACATCTCAGTACCTTCTCGTGTTTGTGTAATAGGATATGTACATCACGAATAACGGTCTGGCAGAGCACTTATAACACCCAACGTGCAAGTGGTTGTTCGTTTCCTTAAACTGCTAAATGTAACAGTGTTGGTAGCATGCGTCTACATGGTGACAGAGTCCGAGGATGATGAGCTGTTGGCAGCACTGAGTGATTATGCATGCCGAGCGCAGAAGGTCCTTTTCCGTGGAGATTTCAACGCACCCGAAGATGGCTGGATAGAGGAGCATGCACCAAGAGGGTCGTTCGGTGAACCCCTTCTTAAATTCCTACACACCAAGGTCTTGGCTCTGCACGTAAATAAACACTCGATGGAGACCTGACTAGACAGCAGCTGTGTTGGACCTGGTGATAACTAGGAATCCGAATGAAATAGACAACCTCGAGG
>JTDE01005303.1:0-18085 GCA_014338405.1 Paragonimus skrjabini miyazakii
CGCAATAAATCATCACCTCGCCTCGTGACCTATACGACCCGTTTCAGACTGAACAGTTTCTTAAAATTTTCAGCCCATGTCATGTTAGCATTAGTTGATAAATAAATCTTATTCACATACGGTCTTAAACACAACAATGGTTCACCGCGCTCTGCCACCCTTAGACTCAAAGGCTCGTCCCGACTCTTTTGATTGCCCAACTAAGTGGTGTTTGCGCAGGCTGTTAGATTTTGTCGTCAACATGTTCAGAACCAGGCAGTTTGGTTCTGTAAACTTCATCGACGTGACAGAAGTCCAACTGTGCCGCAACTGTACAGCTCGTTAGGGTTTACACATTCGAATTAAGCTGTCGCGGATACTACGATTCGCTCTCTAGATTACGTTGCGTTCTTTCACCTGATTTGGGTTGCTCCGATGAAGGAACCTAATAACTAACAACGACTGTGCATTGCCCCGCTATCCTCAGACGTTGGCCACCGAAAACGTTTTCCCAGGTTCGCAGTGCTGCTCATTCTAGATGATCTACCAAACCGATGACTGAGGCGATTGTCTGTTTAGTCCATTCAATCTCAAGACTATACAGATAACGAAGGTGATCTTTCAACAGCAGTGACGCTTTCGAGGGCCTGAATGAACGTGTCACTATACAACCTCTGCACGAATGAAAGATATGGAGAAAACAGATCGATTAATACTACGTATCGTAACTTTTACAAACAATACACCTACTGATTGTAGATTATCTCGTACTGCGCAATTATGGAGTTGTTAGTCATAGCTTTGCGCCACGTGGACATTATCCTGTAAGTTTAGACATTTACAAGAAAATGCTGAGTTTCACAATTTTAAAACTGGAGATCAATTGGGTGTAGTTTAAAAATTAGCAACCCGGTGTGAATGTCGCCAATTGATGTTCAACACAATAACACACGGTTTCTACTCTGTACGGAGAAGAAATCAGTGAACACCTTCACACATTTGCCGACCATGAACGTTGTATTAACCCATGAATCTGTTAACTCTTTCGCTGTAGTGAAAACAGGTGGGGTAATTTCTAGATTAATGCTAAACTAGCCGGAAGAGATACAGTTTGATTATTCGAGGCCGTGGCTCATAAAAACACGTTTCATTGTATGAAAAAGATGTCAATGGGACCCGGTTTCGATGGCAAACTACGAAATCAAGGTACTATTGATCACTGATCCATTTAAAACAATGACTGAGAGATTTCAAAAACAGACACAAACGGTAGACGGAAAAGTCCAGTCTTCATCTCTCAGCTGCAATAGAAATGCTCAGAAGCAGAAATGTATTATGCAATTCCTATGCCCTCATCCGCGAACCAGTGTACTGAAAGCAGACTGAAGGAGAATACTATCGAACCGACATACAACTTTAACTGGTTCCATCGCCAATTGAGCTCAACAGGGTGGGACAAACAAACAGAAATTCGAATAGGTAACCGAAAGTGTTACGTGCAAAGCGCATAATCACCGCCAGTCTCGCGACCTTCAGTTGTGATGGGCGGTGACCACAACTACGGAATAAATTGTTGGTCTCAGTGAACGTATTCCATCGCATATTACTAGGCTGTGTTGAATAAAGCCACAAAAGCTCAGACAGACGATGACAGCTACTACAAAGACTGATGGGTCGCTTTGATCGAATTCGTCCTTTTCTACATACTCAGCAAGTGGATACACTGAGCCGGAACAGGAGTTTAAACGAAAACTTCCGTGCAGATTTGAGGGTGCAAATCATCCGAAACACAAAAGCACTGCCATATAGGACCTTCGTGGTCTTGGCCAGTACAAATCGACAATCCAAGGTGAGCTACGCTAGTCCTAGCCAGCAGGGGATGTTACCAGTTTGCGCACAGGGTGGAATTGAGACCTCATGGGTTGTCACATTTCTCCTAGACTCGTTGGGATTGTTCGGATATGGCAGTGAACACTGCTATCAATCACTAAACTACATCGACCATGCATGGATTGAACACAAACTCGGTTCCATCAACTATCGCTGATAGAACAGATACAAGTGTCTGCTGGAGGTAGTGACAAGTGCCATCCATTCCTCCAGTGAATCTAACCGCAATATAGTGTAAAAAGTAGCAGAGATGCCGAAAAAATGTGCATTTCTCTTGTAAAAGATTAAATCGCCGAATGAAAAAGTACAAACGAGCGAAATTCAGCATAGAGTAAAACAGACACTTACTAAAAAAGATTAGGCAATAAAACTGGCCGAAAAGTGCCTGATAAGTTAAAATCCACATAAACAGATACGCTGTAAAAACCAAAGCTCGATGAGACGAGGCAAACAGAAAACATGCCTCCGCGTGAATAAAGAGGATGCGACGTAAATGGGACCAGGGTGTGGATTTGGGGTAGAGGGGAGAAAATGACATTACGACTAAGACCTAACATCAACGAAAGATAGTACACATATATGTTCATCCACAATAGTGAACACGAAATTTCACAATCGATACATGTCATACCGGCACACCGAAATCTGGCAGCAGATTATGATGAACATTGTCCACCGGCGAAAAGCGTAATTGCCTGAGTAAACCCACTATGAAAGTAACATTCGAACGAGAAACAAGACCAGATAAGGGAAGCGATAAAAAAGCTAATATGATCTAACTGGTTAACTCGTGCCGAAGTAGCGTTGTCCGAAGTGAGCAGGAACGACGGGATGTACTTCCGATGTGACAACTCGCAACACGGGGTTACGAGTTAACACATTTCGTAGTCCTAAGTAAGCGAAACGGTACACACATATGCATACATCAGTAACGAACAGGGAAGTGTAAACTATCAAACGGGTCAAAACCAAGCATAAGAACATGAAAGCACATACAGGGTGGTATTCAAATAAAATAAAATGGCATATTGAACTTTCGATTAGATTCGCGGAATGACTTAAACATAGAGGTTGGGAGTTGCCACCTTTTGTCAACGGAGCTCATGTGTCTACTTTAGGAACCACAGCAAGTCCGTACCACTGGAGATAGATCAATGGCCAACCGCTCACTAACAACTAGCTCAACAACGTCCAAGATACGTGGTAGAGCACATCACGAGTACATACTATTTACACTGAAAAGCGCAACCATTGAAACACAAACAAGAGCTATTAGTGAGGATGTTCATCTGTACACAGCCATTTTACACGTTGTTTCGCTTACGAAAAATAAACTAGTCTATATGTAACATCAAATGACCGACGAAGCCTCTTTGACTTGTAGCCCAACAGTTCCGCGTCGAGATAAATAACACGCATCATATGAGACAGGTTTAGCTCCTGAGGTAAATGACGTATTGTTACGGTTACCATAAATGGTTGTGGTCGGCAATTCAGAAGCTGCAAACGTATACGCTGCCGACTGAATGACTCGAACGGTAAGTTACAGTTCTGTACCGAGCAAAGACGTGAGGCCTGTGACTCGTGAACCACAAAAAGGTGTTGTATATGGTACCCTTAGTTCAGCTAAGAACTAACCGAGAAGTAAGAACCAGAGAACAATTTGTTAGTAGTGTGTAATTATTACTGCACGACGATCTCACACCCCGTCAGTGTGAATGGGCACAGCTAATCCCAAATCGTCAGTTTTCAACTGGCCGTGGTTACAAGAGTACAAAATTACACTATGTTGCCTGAAGCTTTTCCCCAATCAGTTTTTGGTTCGAATCAAGCCCTAATGAGGTTCGGATCCCTGAATTTTGATTAGGAGTAAAGATTCTTACCCGCTAACCCACTGGTCTTGTGAAATTTCTGACAGAACACTTCAAGTTGCCCACATACTGTTAACGAGGATAAACACAGTTTGCTTCAGATTGCAGGTCTTGTACTGATTATAGTCATAAAGCTAGGAAACTAATAGGGAGTTCCGTCAGTAAGGCGAACAATAGTAGATCCAAATCACGTTCTGATTACCCTAATTAGTGAGTTCAAACAGAGATGGATGAGTTTTATGAAATAACATACACCATGTAAGTATGCCCATTATGTGTGACATTTTGCTTATAGTGCAGATACTTATCTGAAGCGGATGAACCAGCTGAAAAGTAAGCAGAGTGTGAATGAATATATGGAATTCCAAAAGGTTAAAAATACAGAGATCGGAGCAAAGACCACTTTTGGGTCACAGATTCCGACAGAATCATGGCACATGAAGATAAGCAAAGAAAAGGAGTTACCATGTGCTAATACTTTACCGGAAACCGAGAAGAAAAATAATAACTGGATTCACCTAAAATAAACATGCTGAAAACACAGCTTACAATACAACATGCGACTAAAAATCAATGGCCTTCTAACTAACGAAGGAGAGCTGTATAACGGAACGAACGTTAACTGAGCAGAACTTGAAAAACAATACAGGCTGACTAAGCCATCCTCTAAAAAACGTAGCCATGTGCACAGTAAGGCATACAACAACAAAGTCAGAAGGTTTCGAAGACCTCGAACTGGAATCCCCTATGCTAGACAGTAAGTTGACTGATTTTGAACATGCAAAAGACAGTGCTTTATTTATTCTCCGTCACAACCAAATTTGACATTGACGCGGTGTAATGGTTTGCGCATCCCGATGACATATTAGGCTAAACTCGACGGTGTGACGATCATACCGACAGAGTCACTCATACTAGGCAAGCCACGAGGAAGAGATTTGACGAACCAGTCTCCTGGCCCTCCAGATTGGGGCTGCAAGAAGGCTGGCATCTTCCTCTGGGAAGAGTACCAGTTCTGCTACATTGCCACCCACCCGCTGCCTTGCAGTACAGGCTTTTGAGCCAAAGACGTTGGTAGATAACCCTAATCTGTCTGGGCGTCCTGGCAATATCTCAACTTACATACAGCCATGAATACCCACAGCACAAGTAATTCCACACTGCATCGGCCGTCCCGCAGTATAAACCGTGTCACCCTATCTGCTGCATACAATAGGGTGGATAGGCGAAAACATGTTACTGCTGATCCCCACTTCCTATCAAATCAAACTCTCAGGGTTCTCTCAGCTCCCATATCCAGTAATTATTCTGTACCTCTTACAATATATATATAGCTAACCATAGTAACATTGTGCCGTTAAGTCCCATCCCTTACCATCTAGCCTCAGGCCTCCCTCGTCCCTTGTTAAGAACTAGAATACGAATTAGTATAGCTGTTTTCGGTGTTTACACTTTAAAACTGATAGGTCAACAGACCGCTCTCCCACGAACTTGAGACTGGTTGAATATGGGTGTCTACTGCACTTCGGAGACTAGAATCCATCATCACCATCATCACTAGTGCGGTCGCACTAGTAGATTAGTGTTAGGAGGCGCATCTCCTGGCAAAGCAGCCAGGATGCATCAAGCCATATTGATCGATCGACCCAGTTCGGGTGGTATGGTTCCACCCAGTCATTCAGATTGCAGCCGTGCGGTCGATCATTTGTATGCTATTTGCACTGTGTTTCCTCGCGTCTGCTTTCTGATGTCCTCAACAAGTACTGCTAATCCGTAGTAAAATCTAATGTCGTATTCAGGCGAATGACTACGTTAGGATCGTAAAAGTGAGGTATGAAAACAGTAAACGTGCATTCCGGACACAAGAGCGTTACACCAGGGCAGTTTCCCGACAAATTTGTCGGAGACTGCAAACATTACTGTAATGTTCTCTTGTTTTTGCTAATAACAACTTACAGATAGTTTACCTCTAAATTCCAGCAAAGGAAATTACAGACAACAACCACGAGAAATTAGCTGATACCCGCTTATTTAGTGGGCGACAAATCAACAGACTGCATGGAACGAAAAATAGGCTTTCTACAACGATTTGTATCAGGCATATTTATGAAACGTTCTGTGGTTTTATTGTTTTCTCTGTGGGATGTAAACATGTTCGCCGCAAATTCGTACTCGTACTTGACTTCTTCATAAAATCCGTCGAGTAGAACAAACGATAATAAACGGAGCCATGCATCAAGCATGGTGCAACAACACAAACAAGCCTAATGGTATGCAATACAAACGATCACATATACATGTACCCAGATTCGGTTTCCTCATCCGTTTCAGAAGAAAGTTATCTAGTCGCGCCAAAAGATGCTGATGTTCCCTAACACATGCAAACAAGCCCTGCCAAATTGCCTTAGTCCGTCAACCATTGACGGAATTTTCGTGAAACGACCACTCTTCTGGCAGTTGGACCAGCTAGGGCAAGAACAAACGAGGAACTGGTTATTGGCCATACTGCCGCGATCCCAGGTGATCCTTATAGAACCACGGCTGCCGACTATCGACACGCACCGTGATTGCTCGCGGTGGAGATAACCGCCTTTGAAAACAAAGGGCGAAGCATCGCGGGCCATTCAATTCTTAATGAAACATGTAGTCACGCGCTTAATAGATGTGCGACTGGACGCGTCTTTTTTATAAAGACGAACAACGGTATCTGCTGTGAGAATACGAAAAATGAACGATAACTAGCGGAGCAGTAGTTTACGTTCTGAATCAAGACGCACGGTTGCCATATTGTGAGGAATTTGATAAGCGTCCAACTGTTGGTAGCAGTCGGGCCAAATACTTGTGTTTCGCGTAGGCAACCCATGTTTGCGTCACATACGAAGCCGAATAGCCGAAAGTAACAATGCGATTTGGTATGCCACCTGTTGTGTCGTACGCTGCCACTTATGCATGCAGAAGACAACAGAGTTGTGCAAACTTGTACGAGCCTGACGTTGTTGAAGTAAATCAATTTTCTTGAGCACCAGAATGTGTACCTCGCATCGCCTGGGGTATAAAAAGCGTTTCGAGTTCCAATGCAGGATGATAAGTTTCAAAACGGACGTCCTTAACAGTGAGCAATCTGAGTCGTCCGACTGCACCCTGTGGCACATAGTCTAACACAAGTATCTCAAATCACATCGGATTTGGTGAGTAACACAGCAATACGTGGTTTACTTGCGCGGAAAGGAATGTACGCACAAGACAGATAATGAATTGTTTGTATTACCTCCCTGCTGGCATAGCCGAAATGATATATAAAAAGTATACTTTGAAGGACTTTCGAGTTTAGAAGATAAGAGTGAGTACGATAGTCGCTTGACACCAACAAGTACGTTACGACTGATATATGCAACAGAGGATAGCTAGTTCATATTTACTCTAATATCGCAAATAAATGAATCATCATTCTTGACGTCCACATGCTTACGCATGAAAAGTGATGGATGGTAGTTCATAGGTTTGTCAAGCAGGGAGAATGAATTTTGCTCATCAGCGTTGACAAGCAAGCAAACTGTTTCACGGTTTATGAAGGTGAACAAAAAATGAACAAACTGAATAGAAGAAACTATTAGATATAACTACCGGCAAGTAAACCTACTAACATCGAAAGGAGAAACACACCGAAGCAATGTTCGGACAAATTTATTCAGTAGATGCCTTGTGTGAATGCGTTAAGAAGTGGGTCATGACATTTGTACCACAGCGAGTCTCCCAAGTATGTGCTGTTCAAGTAAAAATTTAAAACACTCAAACAATTCGACCGCGACCATAGAATTGGGAAACGCGTTCCAGTGTGGAAAGATTTAGGCCATAAACATGTCTACACAACAGCCTACCAAACGTATACGTTAGTTCAGGAGCCTGGAAACTTTGATCATTCAGCCCCATTTAAGCGGGGGTAACCCGGCGTGTGTGGAATGCTGTGAATGAAGATTAGGTGCCTTGATACTGAATATTTGAATATAGACAAGGCTATTTCTAGTAGACAGGTCCCTTCCCGTCTCCTTTTTTCTCTTCCCTTCCTGCACACGGTTTATTTATTTCTTCATGGTTGTGTGGTAGTTAAGCAACAACGAGAACAACTGATGTATTGCTGTCTGTGATGATGATGACAGGGTACACGTTAACGTGTGTGCAACACAAAGAAAGAGTTGACGGAATGTAGCTAGTCTTTCCGGATGAGGTAAACACCTAGCCCCAATGACTCTTCTGGTCAACCACCCTTGAAGTTTACAATAGATATTGAACTGCCTTTATAGACCAGAGCGGCAAACCCTAGTTCGTCTCAAAATGTAGTTAGCTCAAAATATTGAAGAAACCTTTATATTTGACAACTCCAGGGCGAACCACCTGACAGCATTGATCAATCTTTGCTTCATTGACACTATGTCGATCACATCATAATATTTGTCGACTTTGAAAATCTTATGACTCATTTTCGTCAGTTTAACTCCATCCATTCAAAAACCTGTCACCCACGAAAAGCTGTTAGATAACTCACTGTCCTTCTTAGATATTTCCACTTTTAAGTGTACCGACGATAAACTTAGTTGATCCTTTTACAGAAAATACCACGCGGAGCTGATTTGCACTCATGACTCACAAAACTTGGTTTAGTGTGAACTCTTTTCCATCGAGTAAGAAAATTATACACGACCCACTGCATACAGTTTGCAGAGTAGCTTCCGATATATTCTTGGTTTGCGAATGTGCATCCAACCAGTTTCGTTGAAAATCTCTGTAAGCAATGGGTGATCAACCTTCAACCAAAAGCAGCGCCGAAGAAGCAAGTTTTCATTACCCTACTCTATATCAGAGACCACAATATTCACAATGTAAGTCGAAAGTTGAAATCTGCTATTGATCATACTTATTCTCCACTGCTGAGCATTTTCTGTTGGAAACCCTGCCACTCATGACATCTACCAGTTCAAATGCCACAGCGGTGTCGCATGCGTTAGCAGAATAGGTCGAAACTTAGGATAGAGAAAAGTGAAACATATACCGAAGTGGTTAATGCAAAGTGATGAATCACCGTGGATTGACAGCTCACATTCTGAACAGAAATCCGGCGCCTTAAATCAGAAAGCCCTTAAACCGCAACAGATTTTGTGGATGACCCGACTACTTCGTTTGTGGTTCTGGTGTGCAATTGTAGCCCCATGACGTTTGCGTTCTCAGAGGCGTTGCTAATCCGGCAACACACATCGGATCTCTGTTGACAGCAGGTGCTGACGTGTCAAATTCGATGGCATGTGAACAAAACCGTTTACCCCATCTTGTTAAAGTAACATTCGTTCGTCCGATTGTTTTGTCGCCACGGGCTAAAACCATACAACCGAATATTTATTGTCATCAGTTGATGAGAACAAACGAATCGCATGCATCTCACAATGCGTCTTCTTGCTGACTTGATGTACTGGATAAAGAGGATTGTACGTTTCAAGTTCTAAATTGTCGTTAAGATGAAGAAAACAGAACGGGGGCGGATTAGTTAGCTGAGAACTGTCGAGAAACAGTGAAAGACATTGCGGTTACGAAGCAACAGTTTCAAATTGAAAACACGTACCATCCTGATATGGTCTCAGCTTTAAGCTTTTCTGATTACACATTCCATTGAAGAATGCAACAAACGGTAGTCAAGCCATACCCCAGGTATCCTTTGTCTATGAGTAATTGATCACGGTATGTACACAAACGAAATTGAGTTTGTCTGGGTGGCAATGACACACATGGTGACGCGGTCATACAAACAGACCAGCACGTTCGCGTTCACACATCTGTGAACGGTTGAAGCTGATTTCACTTGTGTAAAATGAACCTCACAGAATAATTCAACTAGTCGGTAAGGACAAAGATAAGTAGCTCAGATCACAGAAACGTCAAAAGTGATTTGTCACACAGTTAGACGCTAGAGCTAACCCACAGCCTATACTGCACTATACCAATCGGGTTGCACACATCCACCAACTATTCATCAACTAAGTGATCGTTACTGAACCGACTGTTCCCGAGACCTGAACTATTGTCAGCGGTTGTCCCAGACGTCACTATAAACGGTGCAGCGCTCCAGATATGAGCTGATTTTCCATTATAATTGCTGTAACGATCAGAATTTCCGGTCCGTCATCTGTGCCAATCACCATTATGAACCGAATTGGACATAAATTTTGCAGTGCATTCTCTTCACACCGTTCATGTCATCTAATTTCACTAGGTTGCTTTAAAAAAATTGTCAAAACACTCTCGGTGAAGACATGGCTTGGGATTTATACGTATCCCACAAACAACTATTAAACTTCCTAGCATCTGGTAATCCGATCCTAATCCACGAGTTTTGCAAATGAGATCCCCTTTTAGCAAACGCCACGTTACCAAACAAGGTCGCTAACTGGATCATGTATTTGGTAACATTATTAGTAATACGATTGCTGGCCAAACTATACTTTTTTACTTATCTGTTTCTATTCCAGGCACAAGATCTTCCATTACATGTAAAAGCAAATCACTTTGGTTCATTAGAATTTCCAAGTTAGAATCTTGGACGTGACGACAAGAACGCGATTGGTCCAACTAACTGGAAGCGACTACCAATCTTAATTAGAGCACTTCGCAGTGGTTACTTTGATAGAGGAAGTGGTACGGGTTATTCGAAGAATGTCAACGGTTTTGCCTAATGAGAACGGGGTTAGCGGTCAAAGTGGAGCACAGATCATCTGACCCTGTCCCTACTAATTCATCGAACTGCGGACCGTATTGGTTCCTTTGACAGGTAGAGTTGCGAGTGGTTAGGAGTGTTTGTGGATTTGACGTCCAATAAGAGTTAGATTTAGAGTTGTAGTAGACTTCGAGCTGTACTATGAGAGTGGACTAGTTTGTGAGAACATTTGCATTAGTTCTCTTTTACACATGGCTGACGGATGCAAGTACATTCGCATCGTTCCCGAAACACGCAGACTTATTATCGAAACATTCGAAAGGGGCGATAACTGGCGCATGGTTGCTCTTCTGAACAGAGTCAAGTGTAATACCGCTAACAAGTGGCTTCAGGTGGATTGCATCAGTTATGAAGCTCAGCCTAGCAAAAGAACATAGAAACAGGATTCTGACAATCTGAGATCGACATGTTGTTGGAGTGGATTTCCGTGGACCCAACGATTACACTGCACTTTTTGAGATTGTGCGTCAAGGTTGAGTTTAAGAAGGAGTTATCGACCACAACGATCGGTCGATACTTGAATTGCCGGTGCATAACTGTGGAGTGTCCGTTGGCATGAACTTTTTGAAAAATGGCCCTGATTAAACTAATGCATGGCCTATGAGTACGCCTAGACGATCGGTCGCGAACCAATGATTACAGTGTGATGTCACGTGTGACTTGGTCGGCTACATCAGTAGACAAGTGCATCGTACAGTGGCAGAACTGGGAGCAAACTAAAACCAAACTGGATTGAGTAACCACATATCAGCCCGGAAATGCATAGCCATTAAAAGAACCAACGTGACCGCTCGCGAAACAGCTGGCGAGGACGCAAGTAAGATATATGTGAACGATCCTGCGTACCATGAAAAGATAAAATCCGTTCAAACCCAGATGTTATGATGTTCGAAGTCTAAATTGTCAATTGAGAGCCTTAGAAAACGTTAGAATTCACCTTAACGCGTGCACACGCATCCTGAGTATCAGCAGTTGAGCCGTCATACAGTCGAACTCAACGCAACGATGTCCTCAGAGACTACGAACATCGTCAAAAGCGCGGTGCTTAGTATAATTCGTAAGTGAAATATCAATGCTCTACTGATCACGAAATAGGTAGTTATACCGTCGGTTGTTCGTCGAGCTGGACAATTAGACTGTAAACGTTTCGCCATCAAACGCAGGAACATCAGAAGTACGTGATAAATTTTGAGCTTTGTGGATGGTTCACCTGAAATTATTAGTTTGAACTGCCTACGGCCGAAATGTGTGATCATGCAGTTATTATATTTCTTTGCTAGTCTGTGCCTGTCTGCTTTACTCATTAACGCACTACACTTTTACTAACTCATTACTTCATGTCCCCTGAGACGATTTCAGCTGCTGTAAGTACATCGTCTTAATGTACATAGTTCAAAGTAATTACCTCGCTCGTCACAGTTTTCAAGTGGGATCACTATCACGAGTGATATCGATAGCTACACAATAGTAGTTAAACGCGATGATCAAGTGTCATACAACTATGACAAGAAAAACGAGGAAACATTTGGAAACTAGAGATGACAGCCACCGGAAATATATTCCAATAAGGTGTTTAATGTCCAAATGCAAAGGTACAGCAATGAAGAACCTATAACTCGCAAATAAACCGCCTTGTTAACACGTGACTATGGTGGAACCTACGAAACTTTCATTGTCCTGTTCCGGCCGTTGTAATGAGTGGAATTCAAAGTGACATTTGAGAACAAGCATCGTAGAACAAGTGTAACAAAGTTCACAGCTTTAAGACTTTACAAGATTGTTTGGTTGATCCATTATGAGAAGAAGTACCATGGACGGTTATAACATCTATCAAAAAGATAACTGCCCAATGAGTACACTGGTCGAGCTTAACGTTTCTGAAACATTAGAACTTAATCAGCTGACTGGAGACTAATCTCGGTTCCCAGTGATTTGGAGACCAAAATACACAACAGTAAAAAGAGAGTCTGCGTTTCATTTCCTCTAGTTTTGATACTTTTGGCAGAATTTTTATTCTAGAATATTCCTCGTCATCGTCGCCAACGAGTGGTCGATTACACCCTGATCAGGCTCATGACTGTTTATGTGGGCTCAAATGTGGTAAGATGTCAAGCCAAATATTGTGGGGGGGGGGGAATCAATCTTGAGCCGGATTACCTGAAAAAGTGCGATCCAAACGGATTAAAAAAATTGCGCAAACGACGGCTCCACGATCACGAATTCAAGTGTGTGATAATCGTCATCATCGTTTTCAGCTTTGAGTCGTATCTGTGGGTACGAAGGCTCGGGTACCCGCTGTTCCCGACAACGGTCCACGAAGGTACAGAGAAATAAACAGGTGTGCGGTACTCAAAAGAACTGTTTGTAGTGAATATCATTGACGTGACTGTGCAGTGCTATGAATGGCGTGGTGATGAATGCCCTGGTCATCTCGAATGAATCATCGAGTAACCCACCCACAACGAACCGTCAACTACGAGATCGCAGGCACCTTAGGAACAAACAAGTTGACTTGATCACACACCTTTCAAACGTATATACCAACAACCATAACTGTTCGGTAAACACCACATATCTCACGTAGGAGTCGGTATCATGATGACTTCCTGCCTTATTATTTTCATAACACTACATGAAATGCACAAACAACTAAACGAATGTGTGAACTCCGTTTATATCTCATGTCCTAACATCCTTAAAATTTGTTTTCCCACCTTAGATTTTGACATCGGAGTCTCTAATCATCGTATCCGAGAGACGACAGATCGTTCATTTTAGGTAAACAACTGGAAAACTAGCGCTCACCGGCCGGGTTGCAAATATCTAGACATAAATGCTTGTCAGTCTTACTTCTCCGATATTACACTGGATACATAGTGTGCGGAGATATCAGAAGTGATGCGGCGCAAATCACTTGTGGCGACATAGTTGTGACCACAAATACACTTGGCACGAGAAGTCGTCTATTTCTGAACATCCCCTATATGATATTTGAAAATACCCAACCATGAACGCAAGCACTTTTCTATGTAGCTGACATGTCTCCTTATCAGTTAGCAATAGTACGTCCGTGATCCGTTCGTTTAGGCCTTCTGTACAAAGCATATACACGTTTCCAACCGTTGATTCCAACATCTGGTCTTTCTAGCGTTGAGAACCGCCTTTTAATTTCCACGAGTTCGACTAGTCATATTACGGATAAGTGACGCTGAACATCAGACAAGAGTGGTTATGTCCCCCCCCTTCCATTTTTTTCTTCTTCTTCTCTCTTCCTATACAAGGTTTGCTTTTTCTTCTTCGTGGTTGTGTGGCAGTTAAGTATCAGTGTGATCCACTGATGTATGGCTGTCTATGATGATGATGATATGCGCTAATGCGGAAACGTATGCCGCCAACTGAAACGCAAGGCTAACTCAACCAGGTAAGGAATAGGAAGCCTACCTTCGACAGTCTATCAGGTAACCGCGATGTTACCAACGTTATTATGAAGTGCAGGCTATCGAATACAGTTGAGAGTGCCCCCCCCCCCAAAGTATTGCATCATAAAATAGCTGTTCGTTATTGGTGTCACATCTTAAGAATGACTTCCCTTTCTATTTACTTGTCCAGGCATGTTTAGCCTAAGATGTGTTGTTGCGAGCAACTAACGCTGGAAGAATCATGAAGCAGCTTACGATGAACAGGTTGGTTCCAATCGGTGCAAATTTCTGCATATAACAACTAAATTATGAAGTTGACAGTGTTCAAACAAAAAATGAAATGTATACAACTGGACCCAATCATCTCCATTATTCTGACGCGCGTGACGGACGCGAGAGAGGTGGCCGACAAGAAATCTGTCGGCAACAACTTACACACATACAGTCACTAACAACAGACCATGGCTTCCATACATACGATAAACATATTCCTTAGCATCGCGTTGGGTACGCTCGGTCGAAGATTACATAATCAGAAGGATAAAATTAGTGGTACTCATCGAATATAAAACAATCTATTGGTGATGCATGACACTAACGACCAATCAGAAACGCGGAGGTAAAATAAGGCAAACAAACAAACTGTCGCAACCTGGCAACTAACCTTCGGGAGAGACGAACAGTGTAAGAAGAATGACATTCTCCATGGGAACATTGTAGCTTCGGAGAACATCAAGAGCCTTCAGAACAGTGTTACCGGAACCTGATTGTTTGAAACAGACGAGAACAGAAAGTATATTTTAAAAAATAAGACCATCGAATTACCCGGAGGATTAAAACGATGGTGAAATTGAAGTATTCTTGTTAGAAGTTATGAGACCTTACACAATTCTGCTAGATCGTGAAACGGAATTTGAGATCATGACGTAACCAAAGCGAAGTACACGATCACATTTTTTTTAGGTAGGCGACAGTCGAGCACGAATTTTGCCAATCACGGATCGTCTTCTGCAAAAGTGACTGGTAACTTTTGATACGATTTACATCAGATGTTACGTACAATCCTGTTTGTCAACAAAATTTCTTTACTTTCAACTGTTATTAGGTTCACCAAATAAATACCTTCACTTAAGTTTACATTAACAAATTTATCATCCCCTCAAAAAGAGCACACAACTGTAGTGTTATTAAGTTCACAGCTGCTACTATGCAAACGCGTTTGTCACACACTGGGTCAAATGCCACGACCTGACACTGTTAGGGTAACCAGATCTACCTAGGATTGATCAAACTGATAGGAATTTGGACACACAATGGCAATACTGACAATCAGCTTGGCTGTTGACAACCTATCTCAAGTTCGTGCCTTAGCTGCAACAAAACGCCACAATATAGAACATATACGGAGAATGTTTGGCTATAATAGGACACGGCATGTCATGTCTAGGCGTGACACACTGAGATATACGTAGGCTGGATGCCGTTTGGTTGCCAAAAAATAAACGGAAACAGTCGCAACAATCTGGAATCGAGCCTGTAATCATGTGAACAACCGGCGGTAACGTTACCAATAGAGAAACGCAGACTAGTGTGAGATAGAATGTTAGACTCGAGTGAATAGACAGCAGAAAGGAAAGTTACGATCTCAATAGGCTGCCACGTGATTTAGTGAACCAAATGCTACCAGATTACCCCAACCCTAACCGAACATAAACGACTTCACACAACTGCGCGGTGTTGAGGCTGAAGAAGGGGAACATACTGACCCTTCTCATGCAGCCGTAGGTGGTTCGTCGATAAAAACATAAGCAAGAGAACTAACAAGAGTGCACGCACAACCAAGCAAGCACTTTCAAACATCTGACCAAAGCCATGTTATCATCAAGGATGTAACCGCTTAATAAAACAATTATTAACCGATTTGCCCGCTGCTCATTGAAGTAGCTTAATGGCAACACTAGCTCAGTGAATGATAAAGCTAACGGTCTGTACCATAGAAATTGATAGAATGTGAAAAATACACTCATTTTAACGTCACAGGGTATGCTAAAGCGCAGGCAATGAAAGTGATCAAACTATCGATTTGTTTATATCAAAATGGTGACTACAGGGGAAACACAAAGTTGCACAAACGTAGATGCAACTGGCGATGTGGCCGTCAAAAATGTCAGTAAAGACACTGAAAACACGCATGTCGTTGCGCGATTGCGGAAGTTTTTCAAATCTGCATCAATTGTGCAAATACAGCTAAGAAAAAACGAAGTACCCGCTGAGGTTGCACTGAACTAAATAGAGAGATCGTGCTCTCTTATAGGCTTTGTCTGCATAACGGTCACATGTGTTTACGTTTAGCATTCGTTCTTAGGCGCCTAATCACGCCTTTTACTTCAGCAACATAGACTTCCACAAGTGTGTTAGTCTGATGATGAGCCGTCGATAACGAATTTGTCCTCGGATGGAAAATTAGGTATTAACAAATATATATTTGAAATGAATAAGACATTCTTAGCAGCATTTTTCAAGGTCTACAAACATGATACAATACACAACAGTAAACGAAAATAGACACGAATGGTTAGTACTCATCAACGAACGTAGATCAAACATAAGAAGTATTAAACACTCGTGAAAGGCTCACAATCCACAGAATTTCCAAGTAGACTGCCGAACTTTCTGCTTGCGATCGATCAACATGTCGAGTTCCAAAGAACTGTGTTAAGCTGGACGAACCAGTGAAGGTTGCATGCACAGTATGATAAGAGGTAGTGACCGATATTCATTAGAGGTCACAAAAGCAACCCGTATCGCAGAGCAAATGGCAAAAACCACTTCACATAATCAGTATGAGTGGATTTGTGTGTGTGTGTGTGTGTGTAAATATGCAGTGAGTTTACAGCGAGAGCACTGCATCCTACACACAAGTTTCATACGCAGCAGCAGAACGCTGTAGGTTAGCCTAAATATTTTTTAACTAACAGTGTATATTTATTCCTTTGAAAATCAATCACAGAAAGCTGCAGGTTTAGCTACTAAAAAGCTGAGTAAACGATTATCCAAGCAGAGTTATTGAACAAAATATCGTCACTATACCAACTAGAGACATTGTTGTTACTACTGCTAAAAATGAAAATATGTTCGTCTCACTGCCGTTCAAAGAAGACAGTCAATGACCAGGTAACAGTCACTGTAACAAGCATTCTTAAATGCAGTACTGAGGACTTTATTTACTTCCAGACGAACGGGCTACAGGGATATCAGGAGAGACCTGATATTAGTACACACGATCCTTCATCAGCAATATCTCTCAAGAAAAATACTTGTACATAGCAAACATAATCTTAGAAACAACTCGTAAAATCCACAAAATAAACTTAGCCATATGGCTTTCAGATAATAACTCCTTTCGAGTTCGAGTGTGCTCACTATGGAACTACCTACCCGTCTGTTGGAACTGCGTTATCGACAGTTGAATTCCAGTGCAGACCTGGTGCGCATATAGAGGACACCAAACCGAGTAGTCAGTTAACTTAACCATCTGCTAGCAAACATGAATTGTTCACTTGGAGATTAAACAACCAGGGTGTGCAAAACAAACACCAGACAGTACTGACGGTTTAATTACCTAGGTCACTTAAACAGCGTAATCCAAACAAGCACTGAACATAAATCAGAAGAGATATGCGAACCTGTCGTGAAAAAGGTCCGTTCGAAAAGAGTACTGCATATAAGACAAAAGTGAACGACTACCGACAAGAAGTTGATCAACAAACTTTGATCGATTCCCATGAAGACGAATACGACAAAGACCGTCCTGAATTGCAACTTATAGTTACGAAGAGTGCGTAAAAACCGCTAGGTTTATCTGACCAAGCGAGCTAAACAGAGAGAAAAGGCATTTGTTTTATAGCGTTTTCTCTTACTCTTGGCTGTACAAGATGTTGGAGGAGCATATGTGAATAAGACAGCCAACAAATTTGCAGCATGCCACAATGACTTGACAGATGGGATGAACGCTTTAAGACAGCGTTCTGCTAGTGTGTACCCGCTCATTCGGCTGTAGACGGTGAAAATGATGTGCTTAGCTAAAACATTCTTGGCGTTCCGAATTCGTTATGGAGCATGAATTATTACAACTTGAAATATTCTCGGTCCAATTTTTCCCTTAG
>JTDE01005304.1:16193-29828 GCA_014338405.1 Paragonimus skrjabini miyazakii
ACCATAACTTGCTGGAACTTTGTAACTATTTTGTCTCATTCGTTCATTTTTGTTATCACCGATAGCCCAGTGAGGTACACTCGCATTTACCTAGTCTATTCAGTCAATTTCTATTTTTCAGTTTTAAATCCAAGACTTGATGAAAGCCTGAGCCTGTTGACGTTCTGACGCTTGACTGGTGTGATCCGGAGATTGACCAGACTGCGTTTTTTGTCGATGTGGATGCTTTCGGTAGTGGTCTGACGGTAGGGATAAAAGACCCATAACAGATCCAGGTTGCCCTGAACGGTAATAGCAAATCATTTTTCGATTTGTACTAAGTGGGAAACAGGTTGTTCCAACATTTGTTTAGCTCCGTTTTAAATACATCTACGTTGGAGGCCTCCGCGATCTTTGTAGGTAATTTGTTCCACGAGTTGACTACCCGGTTAGTGGAAAAGTTAAACCTAACTGCCAATCGTGATCTTGTTTTCCTGGTCATTAACCAGTGTCCGAGCTTAATCAGTCTTGGTAACTTAGACCCTTCATACACCATACCATACGTGTGGCGAGTTTTTGTACTTTTTCGAGGACAGCGATGTCCTTTTTTAGATACGGTGACCAAACCTGGGCACAATATTCCAGGTGGGGTCGAACTATGGCCGAGTATAGTAGAATGAATACTGCTGGACATGTGTTGGCGATCGCAGATTTTAGTCGGTATAACGCTCTCCGTGCTTTTGTCGCGGCAGCAACACACTGGTCATTTGGAGCAAACGTGCTAGCGACCTGGGTACATGAGTCTCTCGTTTGCTGTTTTGTTGCAAGTTCAACTGTCCATCCATGTGCGTCTCCTATGTACCCAGGTGTCCACTGAGTAGCATAAGCCAGGATATGACTTTTGAGAACATTCAGTGATAAATCCCACCTTAATATCCGTTCACAGATCTTCAGGATGTCCTCTTGGAAGACGCCCAAGTCCGACGAATTTTCCGATAGCTTTAAGTCACCTGCATACAGGTAACGTGGACTGACCAGGTTGTCGGTCAAGTCATTTGGGTATATCAGGAAAAGCAGAGGGGCGAGGATTGACCCTTGAGGTACTCCACTTAACGGGAACCCTCGTCAGACAGTACTCCTCTTACTCTCACCCTGCACAATCTTCCAACTAGGAACGTTTGTATCCACCTGCAGTTTCTAGGGGAAATTCCCGCTTCTCGTAGCTTCCAGTCCAAAAGCCTGTGGTTGACAGAGTCGAAGGCTTTCTGGAAATCTAGGTAGCACACCTCGACCACCTCCCCTTTATCCAGCCTCCCCGTGACAGCGTCTAAGTACATCAGCAGATTGGTGAGATAAGATCTACCTTTAAGAAAGCCGTGTTGAGATGCTTTGAAGAATTTCTGCTCGCAGAGAAATCGACAGATCCACTCACGTAATATGCGTTCGAAAATTTTGCTGACGACACTAGTTATGCTTACTGGTCTGTAATTTCCGACCTCTGAACGGTTACCATCTTTGAAGATGGGAATTATAGTGGCTTGTTTCCTGTCCCTCAAAATTACCCCTGTATCCAATGTGAGATTGAACAGCTGGGCAAAAGGCGGTGCCTGCAATTTGGCCAGAGGTTTCGGGATGGCCAGGTGGATATGGTCGGGTCCTGCGGACTTTGTACTATTTAGTTGGAATATTGCTCGCTCAGCTTCGTGGGGCGCAATATCCTGATCAACCATGGCGACACCCACGCTGTTAGTGTGAAGCTCGGGTGCTCCGTTGTCTGAGCGATAGACACTTTGAAACTGTGTCATGAATGCGTCCGCTATGCCCTTGTCAGTCGTTATAATCTCTCCGTTATAAGAAATTGAGGTCCCAATTTCCTTTCTTAGGAAGGATCTGGACTGAGCATAACCGTAAAACCTCTTGGAGTTCTTTTTAATGTCCCATGCTAGGTTAAGCTCATAGATGAGACGAGCATTCCTTGCTACTTCAATTTCTTCGTTTCGGGCATTTTTGTAAAACACAAAGGTGAGAGCAAGAACATGTAATTTCTATTCGTCAAGAATTCATTCCTCTGGTTCTATTTTGTTTCGTTTTGTATTCGCAATTGTCTACATATAGTCACATGGACGAAAATGGTTCACGCCAAACGCCTAACACATGAATACTAATGGTAGACCGTGAGTTCCTGAGCTGTCGTGTTAGAAAAAAACTTTTTCCTAGAAAAAATCGTTTTAATAGCTCGATATCTGGTGCAAAAATTGAAATCGTCACAATCTGCGTCATGGACTTATATCTGTTTGTTTTAACTGACGGGTGATTGAAAACTACCTTACCGTAATCGTTTTTTCAAAAATCTGTATGGCTGCTGCTGTGATCGATAGCGTGTGGCAACGTAAACTGACGTTGGAAACATCCGCCGCAAGTTGAAGCCTGCAATGTCAAGGGATTCCGTAACGTGATATTGGTCACGGAACGTTAGAGAACCTTGATGCTGTGATGTTGGTAATTAGTGCGATCGGTGTAGTGTGTACTATGAAGGATGATGGCAACAGATATGCGCATATTTGCTTCGCCCAGCAAACGCAGTTTTAACTATTCCGACGCTTCTCACTTGGGATGAATGTGGATGCCACTCACGGGAAGAACAGGCACAAGTATGTCGTTGTATATCTCCTCATACTTTCGAAGTTGGAAGTCAGATCAGTTCCTCGTAACAGACGGTATGGGACACAGCCCACCCATGATGTACGGGTACGTTCGTGGTGAAAAGCATGTTTCACTACGTAGAATTTTCGGAACTTTTCGGGAAATGATGGGTGATCACACTGTGGTGAAAACATTTGTTATGGATAAGATGGGTGCGCAAATGACGGCAGCCCATGTGATGTTCTGCTGCGACATCTTATTTTGTCACTTTCATGTACGTGATGCCGTACGTAAGCATGTAAGTAGGCAAAATTCGCCCGTGATATTTGCTAAAAGACAAACTCTTTACGCAGTTGTTTGCTCTTCCACCGAATGGCTACGGAAGACAATGAGGAGGAGTAAATTGCACTGTCACACTGCTTACCGTAGGTTCAAACGTGATTTGTATATCATCGTCTAACAGATAGGAAATTTCTGAATTATTTGTTGTGTAATTGACTGTGCATCAAGCCGAAGTGAGCCATCCATGCTCAAGGCGATGTTGTCCACTTCGGCAATCGAACGAATAATAGGCCGGAGAACGCGAACGGACGGTTGAAGAAGAGAACGCACCCAAGACACTTCCTAGCTGTCACCATTCAGTAAATATGGATTAACAGTGAGTGGTTGCTGCGAGAGTACGAAATACAAACGACTTATAGGTGCGATCATCGTGAGGTTGTGGATGGTACGTGAAGAACATTCTTCACAGAGTGACGACGTTCGCAAGTCATCTCGTCCAAAAGTATCTGAAAAGACAGACTCCACGACTCCATTTCGAAACAATATCTTAGTGCAAGGTAAGCGGCTGTCTACAAATCACCTTGAATATTGCAGCTTCGTGTGCAACAAGATGACGACGCTTTCGTCGTGGATTGCGTTGAGGGCACATGTGAAGGTAAATTTTATCGTACAATGTGGCTGCCATGGATACACATTCTGTTGGTGTTTCGGAAACATTTATACCCCTACGGTGAGATCATTTTATAATTTTCATTTCCCTTTACAAAGGTGACGTCCCCATTCATGAGCGTTGGAAGGCAGGGTACAAATTGCCAATTCGACAGTTGGTAAGCCCGCAGCTTCGGCCGTTTGCTGCACCCAGTTTCAACCGTTACTAAAAAGCCCTACATCATGTACTTCAAAAACTGCACGACTGTAACAACCACACGGCGGTGACTTGCTTTAACGGCATCATTGTTTTGCCAGTAAGATAGTGGAAAGTGCAAAAACTAGCTCACCTTTATACCTCTTCCCCATGGGCTCAGCTGCAAGCGGTGTGCAACCGAGGTGGGTGAAAAAACCTGAATCGGAGTTGCTGTGTGGAGGCTGCGATGACCCCGTACAGGTGGACAGTTATTGGTGTGTTGCCGATCAGCTGATTTTTCACTCCAAATGTATACAAATGGCTGACATAAACAAATGTCCATTCTGTGGCAAACAGCTTCAACCTCAGTCGCCTGGTAAGTGCACGTTTCGAATCCTTATTGTTGTCAGTTCCCTCTACTTCGGCCGTTGTTCGCACCCCACCCCCAGGTGATTATGGGAAGCAAGTCTCACATACCAACCACAACGTATATCGAATTAGATCGGTCTGCTGATAGTGTACCGCCTACACACGGGCCGAAGAGAGCGCGAATCAACAAAACATGGAACGGTTATCCTGTTGATATAATTGAGGAAAGTAAGTTGCTTCATATATGTGTGCACAGATGTTTTGCAGATATCGGATTTGATGAACGACATAAGGATGGAGACTTTATCTGATACACGGTTTTACTCATCCGGGAAGACACCCATAACACAAAACCGAAGGCCACATTCTGTGCTGAAACAAAGCGGAGATAGTTGAACATTTGTTCGAAATTATCAAATACATAATTCGAGATTCTATCCCCTTGTTTTCGTCCCCAGTGACTTGAATCGTCCACCTATGTGTTTGACATAACTCGTAAGGTAGGACAAATGGATGGAGCAGTTATCAGTATCTAAGCATGGAGTACGGTTTGGCAAAGCTGGTAAAGTAAGACAAATGGACGAACTGGTATGAACGCCTAATACATACTCGGGCGTTAATCATAGTTTGAGTCGGTTGGACGGAGCAGCTACTAGTG
Source organism: Paragonimus skrjabini miyazakii (assembly GCA_014338405.1). Classification (NCBI taxonomy): domain Eukaryota; kingdom Metazoa; phylum Platyhelminthes; class Trematoda; order Plagiorchiida; family Troglotrematidae; genus Paragonimus; species Paragonimus skrjabini miyazakii. The sequence continues at coordinate 20,969 of JTDE01005304.1, forward strand.
TGAATGCATACTAGGTATTCAGGCGTTGATCATGGCTTAAGTCAACTGGACGGAGCACACACCAATGTCGGCGCAAGGTATATGAATCGGAATAACCAACGCGTATTGGGCAAGGTGAACAGCGGTTTGCCAATCAAGTTTCCAGGAATTAGCTTTCGCCGAATAATCTGCTGAAGATGTGACTAGAACTGCCGTTCGTCAACTGTATTTCGTCTGTTTCCTGGACAGACCACCATGAACGCTGCGAATATTATGCTATTCTTGAACGTCTGGTGCAGCAAAGTTGTGAATACTTCCTCTAGCGTATAACGGGCATTTCCAATTATGGAATATTTTCGAACGGAATAATGTCGCTTACACGGTTCACATTTCCGCCGATCGTCATCTGTACACTGCGTGACCTGAATCGATTCCAGATAAACGCAGAACAGTCAAAGGAAATTACCTTCCGATGGAATCCATAGCATCACATTTAGATGTTGAGCACACTGCAGTAACTAAGACAGCCCCATCATTGCACCTACCCGTTCATATGCACCCCCTACTATCCCGATGTGCGATCTCAAGAGCTACACGGTTGTCAGACCAAGGGTCATCTATGTGGACTGATGTTACTGACGTATCAGTGCCGGGCGAGTACACTACCCCAGGAGGGTACGTTGTTCAGCGAGTTCGTATTTCATGTTAAGAATACGCAGTTGCAACTACGTTCAACGTCTAAGTGTGTAGTATGCGTTCACACTAGTAGCTGCTCCGTCCAATTGACTTAAACTAGGATCAACGTCTAAGTGTGTAGTATGCGTTCACACTAGTAGCTGCTCCGTCCAATTGACTTAAACTAGGATCAACGTCTAAGTTTGTGGCATGCGTTCACGCTAGTGGATGCTTTGTCCAGGTGACTTAATCTATCAACAACGTTGAGAAGAATAACACGGCAGAAGTCAGAATAAACGTGTATTTAAATCGTTGGGAATAAGTTATAATGTTCTGACCAAAAATGAGATAATACACTGGTAGCCGTCAGCGATCTGTGCTGCCTGCGAAAACATAGGCTAACAGCCATCGGAATCATAAGCGTCCGTGATGCGAAGATAGAAGTGTTGCAGCTGAAATGGTAGGAATGGGAACCATTGTTTTCGTCTGATAAGTAACGAACATCAAAGTTGGTCATTATCTGTCAGTAAATGAGCACTGAATCACGTACACATGGCAAGCTGCATTCAAGCATAAGCAATGAGCGAAAAAAAGCGCGTTGTTAATGATAGAGTAGGATGTGTTACCCATGTTTACACCATACCGTAGGTGAAAACGACCAGGTGATAACGTAGACCGTTCTCCACCAGAAATACTATAAGGTAACGAGGCTGAACATATAATTTAGATGAATTGCTAACCAACAAACGTGGAGGCATAGATTACATTAGGAATTACTGTGATATTTCGTGTGCAATTCAATGCAAACGCAACGTGGTCGAAAATTAGAAATTCGATTATATCTCCCAAACCACACGATGATTAGCGTTTCTGCACGTTGGGATTACGTATTCCACCAGGAAAATTCCGATATAAGCATATTCATAACGTAAAATCGATTACGAATGTCAACATGATGCTTTTATCGAACAAAAGGGCGACTGACTTTTCTCAACAAAAGTGCAGCTATGGACCATTTTAGGCATAACCGATTTTTCTAATTGCCACACAACTATTATACTTGATGAAATCTATATATTTGTCCCGTAATGAGAGTTTTAATATTGCAGAAAAATTTGAAAAATCTCTTTTTGCGCCTAAATAGCCGTTTCCAACTCGTTTCGGCCTTGAAGCTATTTACCTTGGCGCTGCCAAAACTTTTGATAGAGTGAATTTCATTTTACCCGACAAGCTCCATCGTTGTGGTGTCAAAGGTAATTGCTAGCCTTAATCCTATCTATTAAACCGTTCCAATCTTGTGCGGGTGGGTTCCTCCACAACCTTTGCCAGACTCAGCCCCAGCGAAATCACACAAGGCTCCGTTCCGAGGCCAATGGTTTTCTCCATCTTCATCAACGATCTTCCGTCTGTAGTGTCGTTTCCACTAATGCTGTTTTTCGGTTATATTGAAATGTAGCGTATTGCACGCGAGCGCCCCACAGGCTGATATTAATGCCATTTACAAATGGTCTGAACCAAAATCCATGGAGTCCAATATCACCGAGTACAAAGTTATGCATATCAGACATGAGCGCAATTTCCGTTATTACTCCGGCGGAGTACAGCTGCAAGTCACGGACAGAAAAAGACATTTTCATTGTTGCAACACACTGTTGAGTTCTCCTAGTACTGAGGCGAGCGTCAAGAGAGCTAATAGCGCACTAGCGCTTCTGAAACGTATCTAGAAAATTCGAGCGATCTTGCTTCAATAACCTGCACAACAGCATTGTTTGTCCTCACCTCGAATAAGGGACCATTATATAGACTCCCCATCCAGGGGATGAAGCTATTTTACAAACTGTTGAGAGACGTGTGAAAAAAGCAATTCTTGGGATGAGTACAAAACTCTACTTCGGGTGGCTTCACGAACTAAACATCTTCTCTCTGGAAAACCGCAGATAGAGGGATGAACTAATATTGGCGTTCATGGTTCTAAGGATTCTCGACCATATGTGCAGGTTTCTCCTCACTTCTGAAGTTATTAATCCACTCAGAGGTCCATCCCTGAAACACGAAGGTCAGTACAGCAGGCTTGAACGAAAGCATAGTTTCTTCTCGGTTTCAATCTGCAAAACCTAGAACCCTCGGACAGAACATATCGTGGGTGCCACGACAGTAGCTGCGTTCAAAGTTCGCCTGGAACGCCATTCTAACATTTAGTTGGTGTCCCAGCATACTCTGCTGCACACAGCCATGTGCGTATGCTCGTCTGCAGAATAGTTCGCACCTGATTATGCATATTTACCCAGCTACAGGCTTACATGTATAAGAACCATAAACGTTCATTTATTTATTCTCCATTTTAGCCGTCCGGTATAATCGACAAAATATTACAGCGTGTAACTATTCCTCTGGTGCAAAAAACCAATCAGGTTTCATCAAGTTTGTTTCATTTTTCGCACACAAAGTTGGTCCCCATTAGAGTCGAAGGAACTGGTTTGCCGCGCACCAAAATCGCACATTTGCTAATAAGACGCCCGGGGTACCTTAACCTATCATCAGCGCACACTGTTGTAGCGCTTCGTAAATTTCAGTTTTTCACAGGTATACGTATACATCTAGTGTCTAAAACATATGAGGTAAAATCATGCACCTTCTCGAAACTCGTAAAATATTCGTTCAATCTTCAATTCGTGTCTTCTGTGGGCTGATTTCTGTGGAGTTTGAGTCCAGCGGAATATATCATGCAATTTAACGATATTTTTGACTTATCTGGCGTCCTGACTACCTCTACTATGGATTCTGAATCGATCTGGAATAGCAGGATGGATCAGATCCACTGGACGTATATTCATCTGAATTGGTGAAACCCTACACTTAGGCACCCTCCATGAACTGCTGGGTCAGGTTCTCTTGTTTACTTCAGTGCTTTTCAACGAGTTTGTTCCTTAGTCGTACACAGCGTTCGTATCGGTTTGAAATGAATGAACAGTAATAAACCTCGGCACGATTTTTTTCAGCGGTTCAGCGATCGATACACGGGTTCGAGGCATAGGCCCAATGGTCCCGGATCCAGTCGATTTTTCTTGTTCAATGTCAAGCGGGCGTCTGTTGACCTGAAAGGCATTCAGTGAAAACGAGGTGTAGCGCCGCTCTTGGGAATTACAGTAAATGTCAAAAAAACAAGTGAAGATTACTTGCATCAAAGGAATTCTGGAAAATGAGAGTCAAGTAATGCTTTAAAGCGATCGCAAGAAGCGCTACTGACACGAAATAACAGTGAAGTCAAGGACTGGATTCAACAAGAATATACAATGGTCATGAAATGTCCAATGGTATTTGGGAATTATTCGGAGTGTGCCAAGCATAACTGATGGTTTGAAGCGCTGAAGCTGGAAGTTAATCCAACAATGAAATGTTTTAACTGCCTGCCAATCACCGACCGCTGGAGAAAGAACTAACACTTGTGCGTGACAGAGTTTTAATCAAAGGTGGTCTATCTACTTTTTGTCAGGTCGAAAATGTACCGTAAGGCCCGAAGCAACAGTTACGCGAGGTTAGCGGAAGGAAGTAAAAAGCAGTGGAAATGTCACACGTTTGGGCCCACCACATTGTTTAGTACAGGAATGCGGTTTTTTAATGACAAGCGTACCTAATTATGGTGCCAATAACCATGTGACTTTTCCAATTATCCTGACCTTAAACCCACACGCCAGTCCTTTTTGAGTATTTGTTTCCATGTGAGCCTCATGTAGGAGGTCAATCACTGGGTCAACGCGAATTTCTTCTACCGTGGGACTGAATGAACAAAACATCCTGGAAACTTAACTGTTATCCTCAAGTTTACTTTCAGTTTTGAGTGCGTTATTTCGAATACTTGAATGTCCTGCCCACTTCTTGCTTGACACTTTTTGATTGCCACCAAATTCACGTCATTCCACTTCACGTCTTCCATTTTATTGTTCTTGGTTGTTGCTGTTGCTTCCTGACAGGAATAGCTCTAAATACCTATTGTTTTTCCAGACATAGCAACATACGCAAGTTTTGTTGTCAAGCCCTGCTGGCCGTTACTCCGACGTCCGTCGAGACCACACCTTCAATACACTATTCGAAGGCCCTTGTCGAGTATCGGTGGTCAAGGGTTATGCATATTCCATGTTTTTCTTTCATATGACCAAAAACGTACACGCTGTGTGGCAAAAGCACGACCTTGCCGGGTCCTTGACGTATATAAAGCCGGTGAGGAGATCTGCCTAGTCTTTTAAAACAGCGAGGTTCCAAAGTAAATGTCCTGCACAACTCTATCCGAGATATCCTTCTTCCAAGTCGAACTTTTAACCAGATCTTAAGCTTGGTTTGCACGAAAATTACTGGGAAATATGACATCTAAATAGTAGGTATGAGCACGCTGCATATCGTCCACGCAACATAGATGTCTGCTTGTGCGTTCAGTTTCGTCTCTGCTAATTGTCGTTAAACCCGAGAAAAACATCATGGCTTCAAAACAGGTTACAAAAGTGTTTCGCACGATTACCAGATTTGTTGGAAAATTTTCTCCAGATATTTGTGATGCCCAGCTTTTTAAGCCTAAATAATCTGTATTTACTTTTTACTAATTTTGCAGACTTCACCGAACATATTCAGTCATATTTATTATTGCACCGATCTTAAGATTATTGTGTAGTCTGTCTGCTATGCTGAATTGCGTTGCACATCTTGCATCTACGGATTTCTGTCTGACCTATCTCATGAACGTATGAGGTACCGTGCCCTTTCATGATACCATAGATGGTTTAATCTAAGCAGTCGTTATTTCACTTCCGATACGTTTTACTGCTGATGCTGGCCACCAAAGCTGGGATATAAAGCCGCTCGTTTGCTTCTGCTAATTTTTACTGGATTAGAATCCTGGGTCAAATCTTGCGTTGAACTACCTGATTACTACTTTTCTAGAAAACGCTCGTTACGGAATATCAGGATTCTGCCCAAATACCAAAAGATTCAATATATTTTGAAGCGGTAGTGCTGGTAAAAACGGCAACCTCTGAAAAAGACGGTTGAAAGGAGAAAACCTTCTGTGCTCACACATTCTTGGTGCGCATCCAGGTTTCGGTGGCCTTACTGAAGTAAACGCCATGCTCACAAAAGTTTTGTAGCACTAGGGGCGCCCTTAAGGTCATACAACCAGTTTGAAAAAGCAATATAATGCTACTTGTCAGATTCAAATGTTTGAAGAGAATGCCCTAAATAAGCGGTGGCAATGGTGGCATCCGGGCGCCGGAGCTATCAGACAAGATCTTCAACATTACAGATCAACTGAAAAACAGTCGCCGCTGAGTGTATGGTGGAGTGCCTGAATTGCCATACCAATAGACTGGCACTGAGTTCGACGATAGGGAAGAATGGCGACGAATGATGCGGAGAAAAAACGCCATGGGTTGTTTCCAGTCGAAATGTGTTGCTGCAAACTTTGGGATTTTTTGCTCGTTGTCACCAGTAGAGTGATTCAAGGAAAGCCCAGCATATCACGACGGAGACAATTACGAAGTTCAGAATGACCCGGATTTTGCAATGTCAGCTACATCAGAAGTCATAAGAAATTTGGCGAGTGTCTCAATGTTCCACAATTATCGGGGCAAACCCGCTGGAACGGAATGCCGAATTGGGCTTCAAAATTCCATAAGACAGTCACAAGTTGATATTCACTGCGGCTACTTGCGTGTTTGAGCTATCACCAGCCTTTTTCATTGGAATCAATATCAGCGATTACTGGGGTATCTCGAAATACAGGCAAGGCGCCTGGATAAGTTAGACTTTATGCAACCCATTTCAGGTTACGCGCAGCTTGCATGAAATGCTGCGCCGGAAAGCAACTGACCATGTGACGGTTCGTAAACTGCATTCATTACAAGCTGCTTAACACCGGCAATCAATGGATCTCAAGGTGAAATCTCGGTGTGTCCATCAGGTCTCAGCTGGCAAAACGCCTTCAATGTTAAAAACATCCGTGACCCTTTACGAAGGCGAAATCACGGACTTGTCGTCAGAATCACTGCACACAAGGAAGATGCATGCAAAAGTCTACTTTTGAGTAAGTGTTATCCCTCGATGAGGTCTGAATATAAATAGCACATTATGAAATTCACGGAACAACATGAGACCCGTTAGCTGCTGCAGAAGGCATCAGTGCTTGATTGAAGAGTTATATCGATGACATCACGTCTTACACTCACCGGACAGTTCCTTGAGAGCATGTTGGAAGAAGAGGTCGGGGGCCAGGAGTTGGCGGAAGAGTCAGTCTGGCGCTCAAGTTTAAGCGCATAGCTTGGAAAGTAAATAGCGAACAGCAAGGACCGCTCTATGAATACAAGAGACTGGCAAGGAGACAATTAAAAGTGAAAGAACTGCTGTCGGTATACGAGCTAAAACTTGCATACAATATGAGACAAATGACATGAAGCGCTATGTTGACTAATTCCAGGCTAACTCTTCAAATGTAAATGAAATCGGAACCCAGTTTCTTGTAAAGTAAAGATTGCACAGACAGATATGTGAAGAGCGGATAAATATATTTCATGCTCAGAATGTCTTACCATCAGCTAAGAGAGTACTTGATTAGCACTCAAACTCCAAGTTCGTGGCCATAGTTGATTAACATATTGTGCCCATGAGACTAAGCCTATGATGTTCATGATAACCAGTACGATGTTAGTGGGTCGGACAAAAACCAAACCTGCAATCTCGGAACAATTGTAAACTTAACGCGAGGCCTGTCGTCGGTACATTCAGATATATGCCATACACAACTATAGTCATAGGTGAACGGAACCAGGCCAGCGTGATTTAACATTCAGAAGTGGCAATCGATCGTCTTCCAGAAACCACTGATCAGTAAACTTGATAAGCGTCCTCGTCAAAACGCTGCAGAATAGTCTATGGGATGATAGCAACAAATCCGTGAATACGGGGGAAATTTTGTGACATTTGAAGTAACTTTCTAAACGGAAATTCTTGTTTAAAGAATCTCCCAAAGTTTGCATGCGCTGTGATGGAGAGTCTGGATAGACTAGAAACGAATGTGGTTCGCTAAATCGTAGCTCAGAAAGCCCAGGGTTATCTCAATCACAGGCTACTTGGTTAAAATCTGCGAATAGCACAAACATCTTCGTAAAACGTGGATGTAATAAAATGCGGCCAACTGTGCGGCAGTGTGAAACTGCAGTGAGGAGAATACTATCCGGCAGTGGAGAATCTTCAGAAGTAAATTCTATTCACTCTACTGCATTGCTTCTAACTAGATTGAAGTGGCGTGGCGTCAGTGCGGAACAATATACGGAAACAGATGAAATCAAGCTGCTTGCGGATCACCGGGTGGTATACCTCTAAGCCAGTCACGCTATGATATTTAAAACGCCGAGTATCTATCGCAGTGCAGAAAAATACTCCAATCAATACTCCAATCAATAGAATCAAAGCTGATGATTGCCATGTACCCCAAACGCTTCAAATACATATTTTCAATCTTTCTCCAAATTGTTCATGGTAAAAGTGGTTCGGAAGGAGCAGTCACTAATGTGAACATATACCGCATACTAAGACATTGTTCATAATTTAAGTCAGACGGGTGGAGCAGCCACTGGAGTAAATGTATGCTGCATACGCAGGCAGTTTTTATAGCTTATTTAAATGAGTTTGAAGCATCTACTAGTGTTAATGCATATTGAGATGCTATTCATAGCTCAAGTGGATCAAGTTAAAGCATCTTCTAATGTGAACTCATACTGCAGGCGCAGACGATATTCATAGTTCATGTGAAGAAGATTGAGGCAGCTACTAGTGCGAATGCATACTGCATTCCGGGACGTCGTTCATAACCGAAGTCAATCGGGTAGAGCAGCTACTAGTGTGACCTATACTGCACATTTAGAAGGTATTCACAATTAAAATGAGTCAGGTTGAAGCAGCTACTAGTGTGGAGGCATACTGCATATTGAGACATTCTTTACAGGCCATGTCAGCTGGATCATTCTATGAACAGGTCAGAATCAGCTGTGCTTGATAATGAATTCAAGTATATTATACATGTGGGATATGAGATGGGGAACCGCTTGACGAGTTAGTTTGTGGAATTTCCTTTTCCGGGCATGACTGTGCAGTGTTATTTGGCGACCAGCCAATTTCCCACATTGACGATAGACTGAAAGCGTAAAATATATACTGCAACCGG
>JTDE01005306.1:0-45585 GCA_014338405.1 Paragonimus skrjabini miyazakii
ATCTAAGCTATGATTAACGTCTAAGTATGTCACATTTATTCATGCTAGTAGCTGCTCCGTCCAGTTCATCTAAGCTATGATTAACGTCTAAGTATGTCACATTTATTCATGCTAGTAGCTGCTCCGTCCAGTTCACTTAAGCTATGATCAACGGCTAATTATGTAGTATGCGTTCACACTGGTAGCTGCTCCATCCAGTTCACTTAAGCTATGATCCACGCCTAATTGTGTGGTATGCGTTCATATTAACAACTACTTCGTCTAGTTGACGTGAATTATTATCAATGCCCAGGTATGTGATATGCGTTCATAGTAGTAGCTGTTCCATCCAGTTCACTTAAGCCATGATCAACGCCTAATTATGTAGTTTGCGTTCATACAAGTAACTCCCCCGTCCAGTTCACTTAAGCTGTGATCAACGCTTAATTATGTAATATGGGTTCACACAAGTTACTCCCCTGTCCAATTCACTTAAGCTATGATCAACGTTGATGAGCAGAAATCGGAAGAATTCAGAATTCACGTGTATTTAGACCGTTGGGCATAAGTTGTAACGATCTCCTTCAGTTCTGGTCAAAAATGAGATGACATACTGGCAGCCGTCAGTGAAGTCTGTAGCCGGCGAAACCATAGACCAGCTGTCATCGCAATCATAATCGCCCATGATACGAAGATTGGAGGGTTGTAGTCGAAGTGGTAGAAGTGGGAATCAATTTTTTCGTCGGATAAATAATGAATATCGAATTGGGTCATTATCTGTCACATAAATGAGCACTGACTCACGTACACGTGGCAAGCTATATTCAAGAATAGTCAATAATCAATACACAGAACAATACGCACGTTGTTACTGATAGAGTGGGACGTATTATTCATCTTTGCGCTATACCGTAGGTAGAAAAAACCAGGTGATAACGTATACCGTTTCCACTGGAAATACTATGAAGGAATCAAGGTGAACATATAATTCAGGTGAATAATTAAGCAGTGACCGTGGCGGCATAGCTTTAATTAGGAATTACTGTGATATTTCGTGTACAGTGCAATGTAAACGCAACGTGGTCAAGAATTACAAATTCAATCATATCTAAAAAACCATGCTTTCTACCAAACAGGTTATATATACCACCACGGAAATTCCGACGGAAGCATTTTCTAGACGTACAATCGATGAGGAAAGCCAACATGATGCATTTGTCGAAAAAAGGGTCGACACATTTTTTCCAACAATAGTACAAATAAGGACCATTTTTACGTACATCTGATTTTTCTCATTGCAACGCTCTTATTATACTCCATAAGATATGTATATTTGTCTCGCAATACGCGTTTTAATATTGCGTGAAAAATTTGAAACATCACTTTTCGCGCATAAATGGCCGTTTTCGACTCGCTTCAGCCTGAAAGCAGCAACCCGGCGAATTGCTGGGAGTGTTCGTTGATATATTTCTTTCAGCAGTTCACCCTATTCCCATTCCAGCGTACATCCTGATTCCATGGAATAGTTGACAACAGTGGTATCAACGAGTGGTGAAGCATGGTGAATTGTCCTACGCTGAATTAGGTTATAGGCGTCTCTCACGTTTTTAGTATTATAAAAAGCTTAATACTCATGTTTCAACAACAGTTCGATTGTCGAAATTATAATCATGCTTTCCTGCTTAATCACGCCGAAATTTCAATAAAAACATGTGTTTTCACGTCTATGACGTCGATTTTCATTATATTTTACCTTCATATTTCCGAAATAACGTAGAATGTGACTCTGCGTTATTCTTCCATTAATTCTTATGCCATTGAACAGCCGCACATCTCTTGTTCACGTATTCGGAAGATTGAAACAAAGAAATCTCTAGGGAACAGATTTTTCAGATTTTAGATTCTGCAACATATAACAAATTTTCAACAACTTTAATGGCTTCGAATTATTTTTTAACCGAAAGATGACGGAGATATTTACGTTCTACCGATTACACGCAGTGTGCAGGCAAGGAGGCTGTTTCGGAGAAGATCAACGCAAGCCGGCCGCGGATTACGCAGACGTGGTACTCAGTGTCAGCTGAGTGCTAGCTAGTCTGTTACATTATTTCATTCCTCTGCTTTCAGCCAAACACCATCATCACCACGGACGAATGGGGAGCCTATAGAGCTCTGGATGGAATAGCCCATTACGAGCATTGGACGATCAACCATTCAGAAAATTTCGTGGATCCTGACAGTAGTGTGATTCACACACAGAACATATAAATCGTTTGGTCCTTTGCCAAGAAGCATCTTCGTTCTATATCTGGATCAAACGAACGGAAGTTCCAGTCATACATTCAGGAGATCATCTGGCGGAAACGAAATCCTGGAAACCTGATTGGCAAACTGCTATTCACCTTGCTTCACACTGGTTTGTTATGAATTATATAACATACATCGACATTTTTGCCCACGTGTGTCATTCCGCTTCATGCATACTGCGTTGACATTGGTAGCTGCTCCGTTGACTTAAGCTATGATCAACGCCTAAGTATGCCGCATATATTCACGCTAGTAGTTGCTCCGTCTAGTTGACTTAAGCTATCAACAACGTTGTAAAAATGAACACTGCAGATATCGAAACAAACTTGTACTGCGACCGTGCATGACGTGTTATAAAGATATCCGTCAGTTCCGGCAAAATCTAAGATAACATACTGACAGCCGTCAGTGAAGTCTGCAGCCAGCGAAAAGATAAATCAACAGTCATCGGATTCATAAGCATCCATGATCCGAAGATAGAAGTGTTGTAGCTAAAATGATAGAAGTGGGAGTCAATGTTTTCGTCGGGTAAATAACGAGCATCAAAGTTAGGCATTATCCGTCGGGCAAGTGAGCATTGACTCGCGTACATATGGCCAGCTACCTTGAAGCATGATCAATAGGCAATAAACAAAACAATACGCACGTTTTTAATTATAGGGTGGGGCGTGTTACGCATGTTTACACCACACCGTAGGTAGAAACAACCAGGTGATAACGTAGACCGTTTTCCATCGAAATAATATCGGGGAAACATGCTGAATATATAATTCTGATGTGTAACTAAGCAACGACCGTGGCGACATAGTTTTCATCAGGAATTACTGTGATATTTCGTGTACAATGCAATGTGAACACAACGTGGTCGAAAATTACAAATTCTATTATATCTCCGAAATCGCACGGAACTGAGCGTTTCTGCAAGGTGGAAAGATGTATTGCGGCACAAAATTTTAATGGAAGCAGTTTCGGAACGTACAATCGATTAAGAAAGCCAACATTATGCATATGTCGAAAAAAATGGCGACACATTTTGTTCAACAAAAGTGCGAATATGGGCAATTTTTAGGTACACCTGATTATTTCCATTGCAACACCACTAGTATACTCGAAGCAATCTATATATATCCCGTAATATGCATTTTAATATTTTATGAAGAATTTGAAGAATATCTTATCGCGCCAAAATGGCCGTTTCCAACGCGTTTCGGTCTTGAAACACCATACCGGCGAACGACACAATTGTCGTATTTTTGGTACACGGCTTCACACCTACGTTCGATATGGTATGGCTCAGGAACTCGATTTCCGTTACAGCAATTTGGAACATAGTCAGATTCAACCGGAGATTCAAATTTTGCAGACGACTGAGAATGGCGTGTAAATTCGCAAATGGTTCACTTGCGGATTTACTAAAACACAGATATCGTCCATGTATGCCATACATCCAGTGAAATTAGAAAATAAGAGTGTCATGAACTTTTGCCATGCGGCAGGGGCACTGCTGAATCCCATGGGAAGGATTTTGTACTGTTATAGGCCATCCTGTGTGAAAAATGCCGTAAGGGGGTGTTGATTCTGGTGGAAGAGGCACGATATAGTAGGCTTGGCTGATATCCAATTTAGGAAAGAACTTTGCACCCGACATTTTAACAATAGGTTCATCTGCCGTGGGTAGGGGAAAATTTTCTACAATAATGTATCTATTCAGGGCACGTAAATCTGTATAAACGCGCACTGTTCCGTCCTTCTTGAGAACCGCCACGAGTGGGTGAGCCTACCTTGAGCACTAACTTTTCTCAATCAAATCATGTTGAAGCATTTTATTCAATGCATCCGAACTCAACTCCGGCGTGGCTAACGGGAGTCGTCTTGAAGGCCATTCAAAAGGCAAAACGGTCCTTTTGGCGCAAAACCTCGATTGCTAAATTTATTCTGAAATTTTACAATCTGAAATTCAGTACTTACACTACATCAATTTCAAGTAAGCGGCGGTAATGGAAAATTTGAAATACATCGAATAAGTCCCAAAAGTATTGGTTTGATGATGAAAAATCTTTCCACCATATTCGCGAAAATAATGCGTTATTGGTGTTAGCTCACTTTCCCAAGCCTTATAAATGCGATCATTGCCATTTTCACGATAAAATACGTCATCCCATAGTCTGAGAATGTTTCAATTTGACAGATATGGTCAAAATGGAAATATACGACCATACAGTGTTGGCATTGCAGTTCAACAAGAACACTAACACATTTGATAGCGAAACATGTATGATAACATTTCTAGCTTCCTTGTCTATACGATATTGATACTATTTCTTTTTGTTTGCAAGACTTCAGGTAGATATTGGTCGATGAAACGTTGCTCTTAGAAATGGTTGGAAATGACGCTATCATATGATTGCTCCCATCTTCGGTGTTTATGGATCGACGTAAGAAAAGTGTATCATGTCCCACTCTGTCATCGAGAATCTGCAGAAGTAAATTCTATTCACTCTGCTGCATTGTTTAAAACTAGGTTGAAGCCGCGTGGCGTTCATATGGAACAGTATGCAGAAACAGATAAAATCAAGCTGCCTTTCGATCACCGGGTGGTATACCTCTCAGCCAGTCACACTATGATGTTCAGAACGCTAACTATCTATCGCGGTGCAGAAAAATATTCCAATCAATATGATAACCAACGAATCAAAGGTGATGTTTACCATGTAGCCCAAACGTTTCAAATACAGGTGTTCCATCAATTCCCGCGTGTGTTCGTTCTCTAAATTGTTCATGGTGGAAGTAGTTTGGAAGGAGCAGCTACTAGTGTGAACATATATTACATACTCAGACGTCGATTATAACTTGAGTCAATCAGGTAGAGCAAGTACTAGTGTGAACGCATACTGCATGCTGAGTCGTTGTTGATAGCCTAAGTCAATCGGGTGAAGCAGCTACTAGTGTAAATATATACTACATACTCAGACACCGTTCATAACTTAAGTCAATCGGGAATAGCAGGTACTAGTGTGAACGCATACTGCATGCTGAAGCGTTATTCACAGCTGGAGTAAATGAGGTTGAAGCATCTACTAGTGTGTACCTATACGGCATACTCAGACGCACTTCATAGCTTAAGTGAATCAGGTTGGAATAGTCTCTAGTGTGAACGCATACAGCATGCTGAGACGTTGTTGATAGCCTAAGTCAATCGGGTGGAGCAGCTACTAGTGTAAACATATACTATATACTCAGACCTTTATGGGTCAGATCAGCGGGACCAAGCTAGCGATTTCGTTCTCTGAATAGATCAGAATCAGCAATGTTTGGTGATGAGTCCAAATATAGTGTACTGTATACAATTCTTGTGTGTGATATAAGGTGGAGAACAGTTTGAAGAGTTTGTTCGCGGGATCGCTTTTACCGGGTATGATTATGAAGTGGTACTTGGCAAACAGCCAGGTTCCTACATTGACGATAGACTGAAAGTTTAACATATATGCTGCAACCAGCTTACTCGGACATGTCTCCAATATTCTCTGCTTATACAATTCATTAAAGTTGGGAAACGTTGAGGTGGAAATTTAAAGAATGAAGATAGGCAGGCAATAAGTTGAAAAATCGACTGATAACCACCGATGATAAAACCTATCGGTAGTGACAGTCGTATGCGAGAAAGTAAACAACAGTCGTCCCACACAGTTACGGGGATTCCGTTTGCGCCACAAAACCTCCTGTACGTGCGAGTTAAGTAACTGCCGATTAGACCAACCTCCAGACAATCAAGTTTTACTGCAGATGTTTTGGAATCGTCTGAACGCGCATTGTCACCGTATCTTGGGATGCAAGTCATCTTGGCTCGAGGGCTTCGGGCTTACCAAAAGGTATAGCTATTTCACGTCATTTCTTATCTATCGCTTAGTAGACATTTTCCCTTGCCAAGAGGCACTTTAGATCACTATCTCGATCTAATCGACAGCTACTTAACTCGAGATAGTGACCGAACATTCCTTCACCGCTACATTTTCCAACGTTTCCCTGACAGCAGCAACTGATTTGGAGCGACAAGCTGGCGCAAAGTGACCTGGCTTATTATATAATCTGCATGTAGCGTTGATTGCGGAGCATTTATCGTAATTATACTTGTGTTTTGAACTTTCACACCGGTTGTACGCCGTATTTTTCGAATAATTCAAACAGGAACCCGTAGCTCTCTCACACGAGAAATCACTGCAGACTGGGATATCGTAGAAATCCGTTTATTCTGATCTTCGACCTGAACCTTGGCTCTTGCCAAATCCTAGACCCTCTTCCATGTAAGTTCCACTGAATTCTCGGCCAATAGCCTTCTTCGAGCCTTTGAGTCACGGACGCCAGAAATCAGTTGTTGTATCAGAAGAACTTTATCAATTTTCTTCTGCGGCACCGTACCGTACTAACGTTGGCGGATTGAACATAGCAATCTGGAGATTATTCCGTTCAAATCTACTCCTGCCGCTTGACGCAACGACGAGAATTTGAACCGTGGAATATATACGTATTCATCCCTAATCCCCAATGTTCATCGAGATCAACTAGCGCATCCAAAACGTAAGTATCGACTGTAGGTATAGGGCGTCGAACAACCGTCTACCTTCGTCTCCCAACCTCAGTCTCAGTAACTTCAACTTGTGATCCTCAGTCAGCTTGCTTTCACATTTGGAAACTGACAACATTTCCACCTGATCGATGAACATAGATTTCTATGACGTCCATTTTTCAGTCGAAGGTGACACGGTACGATCGGTCCAAAACAAGTCCGGGACTTGTAGTGAATTTGACATTATGCAGGTTTGATCAAGCGACGCCAACTGTTGTATTCAAGAACGACGGAAAATACCAGTAGTAGGTAAGCTTTATTAGAGCAACCGATTCACGTTACGTTTCGGAAAACTCTCCGTCCACAGAGCACGGGCAGCCGCTGCCTGCATGTGCTACCGATCGCTTGAAGGTCAGAGCGATCTGACTGGCTGACTGCTTGACTCACTTGCATTCGGCTGGACACAACAGTTTTGTGAAAGCTTTATGACAGAAAAAAGAGTGCAAGTAATTGCAGCGCCGGACAGAGTATAGAGTTCGGAATGAACTATTAAATTCACAGGAGTTGGGAGCTTGTAGAACACTGAAAAAGCAGTATTCGGTTTTCCAACGTTCTAGCCGTTCCTGGGAAGAGTGAACTTTCCAACGCGTTGGCAAAGAGTTCGTGGTTAAGTAAACCAGAATGAGCTCTCAGGTGTTGTATGGAACAATAGGTTTAAGGAAACCATTTTGATGCACACCCG
Organism: Paragonimus skrjabini miyazakii; assembly: GCA_014338405.1. NCBI lineage: Eukaryota > Metazoa > Platyhelminthes > Trematoda > Plagiorchiida > Troglotrematidae > Paragonimus > Paragonimus skrjabini miyazakii. The sequence goes on from JTDE01005306.1 coordinate 7,593, forward strand.
TATGAGGAATGCATGTTTGACAAAGAACTTGCACACGCCAGTAAACCAATAGAGAATTTTCAGTTTCAAATACTTGAGTCGGGTATAAGGTTATTACTCATCGGCGATGGCGTTTTTCGGATTCTTTTTAGGCAGCACAACGTCTGCTACCATGCTGTGCCTTGGACCCTGCGAAAAAGAGGGACAGTCTGAGGTTCGCATAGATAAATATGCCAAAAACGTTGCAGTATATATATGGCTATCAAATGTATTAGTATTCTTAAAGAAATGCCATGTAGATATAGTATGGTCGTAAATTTCCGTTCTATTGGTGTCTCCAAAACGCCGCAACACTGAGCATTTTCTGAACAGGCCATCATGTATCCCACCTCAAAATTGGCAACGGATGGATTGATGGAAACGGTTTTCACTAAACTATTACTTAGGGACATTTTTCTGTATATTCCAACATATTCATCGCAAGTGCATATATACAATTGGGAGATTATACGTACTTTGCTCGGAATTCGTATTTGAATATTTCGGGAAATAATTGTAAACGATGAGTCTTGCCAATATGGACGTTTTCCATTTGGAGTGACCTTCAAGCCCAACACCATCTAAGTAAATTACAGTGTAACATGCAACCAGAAAGGCAGATGGAGTTTGCGCCCAAAAGTACATTATACAACAAGCAACAATAATGGAATATCCAAAATGTATGAGGGTACAAGAATTACGGAATTACGTTTGCATAAAGTTGTCCTTTTTGCTCATCCGACTGTTCGCCGTCTCAGGTTTCTCGAGTACAACCTTGAGCTAATGGGCTCAAAGTTGAGCAAAGCAAGAGTGTAAGAATTACAAATTCATATTCGCAGCGTCTGCAGTTCATGTTCATATTTTTAATTCACTTTTGTACGCTTTCATATTTACCGTCCTGTTAACTCCATCTACACACTTGTCCGAAACCATCACCATCCCTTTTTAAGTTCAATGGTCAACACGAAAAAACGGCAGTTACCACGCACCGTCTTTATCTCCTTCACTTTTGAGGATTGTTGGGCTGGTGAAGTAATTGCACGGCGAAATATTTAGCTCCACGCATCGGCAGATCTATCGACGCCCAATTTTCATGATCCCTTGCCTCGTGTGGGATTATCCGTCGGTCGTGTTCCGGACCTCATCTATGGCGCTGTCTTTCTCGTGAATGTGCTGGCCGTTTGGGATTAGTTGGTCACTAGCGTACTCTCAGTGCACTGTCGGCGGAAAGACAACGAGTACGTTAGGCTCAGGTAGGTCATTTCAATATATCCGTTCTACTTTTAATTACTGCATCGACCAAGACCATGGTCGTTTGGCAACTAATCCGCTCCTCTTTTCAGAAACTTGGGCGTCTACGATCTTCTACCCATTCTTTTCTTGAGATTTGTTGGTCTATTGAATGATGAATCGTTTGTTTGACCTTTCCGTAGTTCAACTTTGAGTATTGTCTGTCAACTTTATCTTCTCCGGAATGCTCTAACATGCACTCGTATACTGAAATGCTTTTTGCATTACATTTTACATATCTTTCTTCTTAGTGTAGAACCTTTCATTGCAGTCTCTCTGACTGTTTATTTTCCGAGAGATAAAGGCTTCCTGTTCGTGCTGGCCATTCAATTGGCTAACCAGCATTGGCCGGCTGGACACAAAGGCCTCACTCACACACCTACTGGTCTTATTCCTTCGGGTTTACACCGGATACGTGGTGTGTGAGTGGAACCGCAAGTGGTGCAGCTCAATCCACTTGGGGTGATGGTTGAAGGCGCCGGTGTTCTTCGGCTTCGTTCACTGTAACAGGTTAATTCGTTTCAGATGCCGCCAACCAATTTCTATTCAGTCCAGCGGACCTTGATTACTCAGCCATGCCTATTTTAATAATACGTCCTCCGTTTTATTTATACGTTTACCTTTTGTGCCTGTCCATAACCGTTACGACTTCTTTGGCGTTATCATATTTGTGACCGTTTTTATCATTTGATTTATTAGGTCACTTCATATTAAATCCGTGGTTGATTATTAGTTTCGTACGCTGGTTACAACTGTCCTTATTGCATCGGAAGATTACTGGTGGAAAAAGCTGAAAATTATTCAGCTCAGATCGCCTCATCTTGGAGAGTGTATCGAACAGAACGGAAATCAGAAATCTAGGTATTTCCTTGTGTCCACTGCAATTGATTTCAACAAACTAGCGAGTTTTTTGTAAGAATGTATTGGATTATTTAGTTGGTCGTCCATAATGAAACGTGTGAAATCGTGTCCTACCTCAAAAACATGTGATAATGGCTAGAACTCAGCGACATATCTCTTGAAACGTTTGTTTATCTACATCACGTGACTGTCTACATATTATAACCCAGCAACGTCTTGTGACCTTCAGCACAACTTTGGTTTTGTAACGCGCGATCGTAATTAATTAGCGCGCACGGATTGAGTGTGATGTGGTGATTACTACATGGTTCTAGACCGCCGGGCTAACGTTGTACACGGTGACCCTGAGTTAAAGGATTGTCAGACAAACAAGGAGGATAGTTGCAATTAAACGTAACTCTGTCACGGATTTTTACCTTCATTGTTTTTGGCTGTTCTAGTACCAGGGCGTGTTTCATAACAATCTCTGTCTGCTCTTCTGGTTGTATGTTGCAATTTGGAATTACTACGCAGAAGTTCGTGCGGTTTAATGCATGTTTCCGCGGCATAATTATGCCGCGAACTATTATAAAATGGAATGAAACCTCATCACTACTGTTTGAAAAAATGCACAAACCCGGTTGTGGGTCTGCAATAATGGCTATTCGTCAGTGGTTTATCGTGCTTTTTCTTAGCTGTCTATAGTCTTGCAGTCGGAGTCGGCGTTGGCTACAGCTACATATGTAGCTATTTTGCCTCAGAAAAGCCCCCATTTTGCCCCATAGTGAGCGCAGTAAGTTGCACAAAGCATCATAGGTTTACACCCGTATTGATCGGAAGTGTTAAAATAAATTACTGCTTACCGTTTCAAGAGACCGTTTAATAACGCGGAATGTATGCAAGATGATTGAAAACGCACCTTTTGGTTTTGAAAATACACCGTTACAAACCATAATTATATATGAATGTAGTGGGATAGAGTGTAGAAGTTGGCCAATATAAACGGCTTTTAGACCGTTGTAGTCGATATACACAGCAATATAAGCGATCGCGTGTGCTTTGTGTAACTTACTGCGCTCACAGACTACGACCATGTAGCTATAGCCAACGCCGTTGAAGTCTGAAATTTTATGAGATCAGTAACACTATAATCGACTTAAACTAGAAAGCTATATACATTACAGAAACCTGATAAGCTAAATGATCGTAAAAAAGTGTTTATAAACATTTTATATAACCACGTATGCGTGGTTAAAACGGTGCGGCTTACATATATATATATTATTCGATATTATGTGTACACGGTTGTTTCATATGTTAACATACGAAACGTATTTGAATCTCGGTCTCGCTCAAAGAGTGCTCAGTCGGACAATGGGATGCTGCTTTGGATTTTTTGTAATGTTTTTCGATGGCGACAGATACCACATGGACCATAGTTGTGTATACAAACACACCACGTACATGGTTGCTGAGCGAATTCGTAATTACGGTTATGAAGCAATCACTGTATTGTTCGTTGTCTGCCTTCTTACCATTCTTATGATTTCCTATAACGCGAACTGTTAGCGGGATTTCTAAAAAACTGCCCTCAATTTATGAAAGAGCATATATATATAAATACAGCACAAAGTTTCAGCAGTGAAAAATGAATCGTCATGTCAATATTTTAGGTACACTCATTTTTGACTCGTAATCTTACAACTGACCATTCACTGAATTTATTTTTGCTGCTGTATACCCAGACCGCGAGGATCTAACCAATATCCTGCTACATGAACCCTCTGTTGGACCATTTGATTCAAGCACATTCAGGGTTTTTCAAGAGTATTTTGATTTGAGTTAGGCACCCTTTCTCTGAGTATTTATTCCATTCACTCTGTTTGGTTTATCTGCGAAGAGTTGAAGCTGTGTCAGTTGTCTTCCTGTGAAATAATTTCATAATGTTTACTGTAATTTTATTTAACATTCTTGCCTGGTATGCGTAGTCTTTAACTTCCTGAATGGATCGTTAAGTATTTTAAGTAGAAATTTTTTATTAGAATCAGAATGAAACGCATAAATTTGGCTAGTTTTAAAGGCGAGGTATGCAATCAGAACATTTTAAGATAGCGCTCGCGTATCAACACTTTATCACTCATAATTCAGAAACATTTTATTTGAAGGACTGACGAAAGATGTTTAGAGAATGATTTCAAAGTGTACTGAGGTACTCGTGTTACTTTTACTAGACTTTGGTTTCCATCCTTCCTCTTCATTTTTCATAAACGGCACACATTTTTCAGGCTACTGTGATTGCGTTGAAATTAACTTATTCAAACTAAAACGTTTTCCCGACTAGCCTTACTTTTAATCTTCGCTGTAATCCAAATATGCAGTAATTTTGCATGTAAGGTTCGTTGATAAGCTTCTCAGAATGCATGTTATAAACCTTGTCCTCATTGTGACATTAATGAGCATGAAACCGAAAGAACAATACAGGGTTTAGAATCAAAACATAGTTGTTCAGCCATTTTTCGGAATGAGCGGATTAGCAAACCCCAACCCATCCTTGGGCCAACGGGAACTACTAATGAACCAAACTCTCAGATAACAATCATTTGGTGCTACTTGAAGTCCTACATACAAAAAGTGGAGAGAATTTTCCAGTATATATAACAACAAAAGAACGAGTGGAGGAAGAATGGCCCTGATGACTGGAATAATACGTGATATAAGCTGATTCATGCCTGAAAGATATTGTTACTTTTTCGATTATGTAGGAGTTTAAGCCAGCATCTTTTCAAAAACAAGTACAGCTCAAGCTTCTTTCCTGTTACGTCTGGTCAACAGTGTACATCTTGACAAAGACCGGGATTACAACTTCATCAACGTTTCCACGAGGCAATCCCGGTGACTACTGTACAGCTCACTTTACACTATCAAGTTTTTATATGTAAACTATTGTCTACACTTGTTTGTGAGTGGTGTACATTGAGCTGGGTAATATTGTCTCACTTTGGTGGGACCCCTCAAGCTTAGAGTCACCGATTCCAGATAATGGAGTAGTTTCCAATCCTCTTGTCAAGATGATTAGGCAAAATCAACACTATTCGCTATTACCTGTTGGCGAGCGTCTACACCTGATAATTTGACAGCATCTGTCGGGAGGTAGGTGAGGCGACAATGAATGCGGCCATTCTAAGAAGGTTTGACTAGAATTCCAATTCAGGCCCTGGCCAAAATGAACACTGTTTACTGGATTTAAAAAAAACAGAGCACAAGTTGAGTGCCCAGCCTCGAGGCATTCTAACGTAGACTTGTAGAATTATGAAGCATCATTCGACAGTAAAGAATATTCATATTAGAGCAATTCAAATTTCATTTTGCGCATCAGGAAGACCAGAGGGGTGATTCAGAACATGCAGACATTCCATGAAGACAAATTTTTATGTAACCAGAGGAAGATGGATCTTAAGCATATGAGAGTTATTATTACAAGCACTTATTCGGGCGTACATACGGAACAGGAAGCTATACGTTTGCAGCTGAAGTCCCTGGAGAGACAGCACGCGAACGGGTCAATAAAATGGATTAGCTGTAACTGAATTAACTCAAGTCCATCATATTGAGTAAGAATAAGGATACTGATAGACGCTTTTAGCAAGCTGATAGTGAATACTGGAGGGAAATTCTTAAGATGTACTTTATACCAAAGCGACGAATTAACCTAGCGAACCAATAAATCTCGTAGATACTAGGATACACAATGTAAGGGGTAAAATTAAGAACAGTGCGAAAAGTGTGTTAAAATCTGAGGTAGAAGTAAGAGCGCTGAAACTATCTAGCAGAGTGTAGATTCTTCACCGTTGCACGGTGAAAAATAGCTACGTCAACTTTTTAGTTGGCTGTACAGAAGCTCCTGTTTAGGAGCAAAATATTTCAACACAATGTAAGCAGAAGTGCTAATTAAAGACTTACACGCGAGACACAGCAACGTGTGAGTTAGAAATAAAGGAAACGAATCAATCCGCAATTTTTAAAACTCGACTTAATAAAGAGTTCTTGGGTCTTTCTCCATATAATTTGGTCTGCATTACTACGACCTTGGAGATCTTCCTATAGCTCAAAGATGAACCTTGTTTTTACTTGACAGGTAGTTGTTTACGCAGTACATTTATTTCAGACGCACTATATTGCTGAACATTAACGTGAATTTATTTGCTAAATATGATTTTCACAATTTTCAAGCAAACAATAGAGCTACTCAAAATTTCAGCCTTGTTGGAGTAAGTAAACTTTTAATTTACAAGTGTTGTCATAGTTTTATGCTCATTGTCACCGGAAAACAATGTTAAAGTTATTAACTTAGTAATTACGCTAAGTGCATAAATTTTCAAGTTAAAAGTCAATCGCGTGGCTGATATACAAAAATGAAATAGATAATCCTGAACCAGTCAACAGTACTGAATAGCTAAAGGCATTTCATTAAAGTAACTCCTACGTTCCTGCAAAACGGAGTGTGTTAATCGGTGAGGTTTCTTAAGTTTAAAACAAGCTCCTAGCAAACGTCCATTTAATCGGTTAACTACACCGACATATTCTTGTTTTGTTCACACGCCTTCCGGATATAGTGTGGTGGAATAGTAGCTGATGTCTACTTTGCGCTGGCTTCCCTGCCAAACTGTTATGCGATTACAAAAATTGTCACAAGTTTAGCTGTGTCCGTAGGTATGAACTATGACACCAGTGAAACACTCACATTGCTAAACAGTACCCGTAACGATTTATATGTTTTGCCATGCAGGGCAATATTTCCTTTCTTCTTGGCCGTTGTTATGTTGATTTTTGGCTCCTGGTAAGCCTGATGCCTGTACCCTTCTGCTGTTTATCCATCATAGTGTAGACCTTATTTACAAATCCAGCAATGCCGGAGGGTTGAGAATGTTTACTGCACTGAGAGGATGTTTTTTGTTTAAGACATCCATTGTTTGGTGTGTATCTTCTCTATTGTACCGGGCTGTCCAACCCTAATAACCCTTGAAAAACGTGCAGTATTTTTGCCAACTGCTGCACAATAAACAACTGAGAGTTGTTTCACCATGCACCGTATTCCGTTAGTCGGATAATGAAAAGGGTAGTAGAGTGCCTCCAAGACAGAAGGAAGAGAATTACTTACCGTGCTAATGTACTCGTCTGACTAATAGCAATCTGAAAGTCCTGATACTTTGATTGTTTTGTCAGCATGGTTGAGTGCAGTAAAATGAAGAGGAAAAATAATGAGCCTGCGAGTAGACGTAATCCTGGGCGGAAAACATTAAATTACGGACCTGGCAATGAATCAGGTACTTGAAAAAGACATGAGCATACTTATAAGCAACAAGTACCATGTTCATTTGTTAGCTTTCACCTATGTGAATGCGTAGTAACGCAGAAGGGCTCTCATATGTAAATAAAGATAATTATCACTTGTTGTTTGGCTGTGGCTATGTCCACGTACGAACTAGCTTACGAAACACGATCTAATAAGTGAACACAGCCGGTAGTACAATAATTCACATATTTGAAGAATGTGTCATTTGAAAAAAAAGTAAAAACGGCAACACTCTACAAACCGCAAAATTTTTAAAACTTCCTATCAAGACGATTGTCTGGATCCAGGGGGAACAGGAGTCGGGAGTTAAGATGTGTCACTAGCCAAAAAGGCTCCATGGAGGTGACACATTTCACAGACACCGGTAGTAATTTTCCAGACCATTAAAACGGCCCAAGCGGATGTGACATGGCGTATTCACGAATGGCTCTGGTGTTATCCGTCGGTGCAGAGATACATTTTTGTTAAACATGGTGTCCCGGACAATGTACTTTGCTTTTTTCTAGTTCACATCTGGCGGGGTTTACCCAAACGCCATTTTGGACCAAACGCTCTCGTGAGGCGCGAAGATGCTCTTAGTTTAGAACTATCCACGAGAATTTAATGTAGATACGGGGAGGTAAAAGTTTAGCCCCATGTATGAAGCGCTCCTCAGATCAAGTGGTATTAGTTATAGTTCAACAAGGCCAAAGGGATTAACAACTGCGGTTTTTGGATATATCTCCTTTTATGACCGAAGTTAGGTAATATACGCGTATAAAATCTCTTGCTGGCAATTTTGTCATTGTATAGGCAAGTAGGTGAGTTTGCATGTGTGAGACTGGGTACATATCAGTGACGGTTGCTTTGTTGAGCCTACGGTAGTCCCCACAGGGTCACCAGTTGCCCAACCTATTTGGTACCAGATGCAACGATGAAGCCCACGGGCTGTCAGACAGGCGTATTATTCTGAGTTCCAGCATGTGCTTCAAATCTGTTCTAATTAGTTTTAGTTTGCCAGGAGTCAACCGGCCTAGCTCTGCCGAGACCGGAGATCCACTGATGCAGAATTAGTGAGTACCATTAAAAGTCATTGAATGGTTGTCACTGGATGCATGAACGAATTATTGATACCCAGTAAATAGATTTACGAAGTGTCCAAAAGACAAAGGTCGGACATATATGGGTATTACGGTTGCATATATATATATACCGGAATGAACTCATGAGAATACAGACGGTAAACCATACTGAGACGTTCAACTTTACGGGTTTGTCATTTGGTACGGCAGTCCAGCAGAATGGTGACCAGTCTGCTCCTGATTATTGAAACAAGTACCACAGTAAAATAAAGACTCAGCGCATTGATCCACATGCACTGGTGGAGACTCTGGAAAATGAGTTGCACAAAAAAACACTTCAACCTATCAAAGCACCCATCAAGTCGTACTTCTAGCTCCGGGATAGAAACAAGAAATTATTGTTTTGGCTAGAAGAGAAATAAGTAGAGAAGCAAAATCACGAAAAGCGTGCAATGAAGTGCGACTGTCAAAAATACCTTTTAATATATTTGCTATATTAAAGCGAATTAATTTCCCCACTCCGGTAGGATCTGGCGATCACCTCAATCTTTGACTGGAAACCTGCCGCAGTCAATAAGTTACGAGAATTCATGACGTAGTTCTGTTTAATTTGATTCAATCCAGTTTTAAATTTCCATAATAAATCTCTTATTCTGGTATATTCCGCTTCACGATTGTGATGAGCCGCAGCTTCAGTCATTACTTTTTAACTAGGCCTATTATCTTTAAGCCTATTAGCTATGATTGAAACGATGTTTTATTTCCGTAAACACCTTTGATCATGAACGTGTCTACAGGTTGTGGTTTGTTTCTGATTAGAATAATAGAGTGCAATTTACGAAATCAAGCTGCAAAGATTCCAAAGTGGAAGTTATGCAAAAAAGCAAAAATTATGACCCCGAACTGAAAAAGGTTACAATGATGCTTTAGATGATGACATACTGAGCATCAGCGACTGATGCAATGTACTGTGCAGATCTACACACTGAAAGCTGTGCATTGATCGGAGGCGGTTGCTAAGGGCTTTGCTACCTGGCGGTACATAGGTCTGACTGTTACATCATCGTTCAAATAACCATCAGCTAGTTTGCAATAGTCTGTGACTTACCGGAAATATTAAGGAAACCGTCATGCTTTAGTTGAGCATACACCTTGAAAAATTCAAGATAAACTCAAGACTCTCCAACAGTGAACTATACGTTTTGTTACGGACATCATAAATTGAGGTCTAAAATATGATGGTTGACAAAGTGCGATTAACTTTGTGATGTTTGTCTCTCAGCATATTAAAAATGTTTGCGTCAATTGTTATTGTGTAGTTTCTAAACCGTGACTGAGGAAGAATCATTTGGTTATGAAGTAGCCAACTGCGGGGAATGAAATTGTTTGTAAGCAGTTTTCAGCAGCTTAGTTGAGTTACTACAGTTGATGATAAACGCTTCAACATGTTGCAAAAATAACTGAAACCAACAGAGGTTTGCGAACTTGAATATTTTGGTATCGATCAATAGGCCAAATTTTAAAAGCTCAACGGGTTCACCTAACTTAGTTGTATTTTTACGCGCTACCATTTATTTTCAATTTCATAGCATGACATCCTTGCTCTACTACGTGATTACTTCTTTTTTATTTTAGACGAGTCACAGGTTTCAATTTTTATCACCCATATTTATGGCTATAAAGGTTTTCTTCTGTTGTATTGTCAGAACGGCACCACAATGAAGATGATAATGATGACTGTTAGCTGGTTTTTCCCACGTTACTACTACCCAACAAATTGAATGATGCCTTTGGATGGAATTGTTTGATGTGTCAGCAGTTACAAAACCATCCTGTTCTACGAAACAGCTTAGATCCATTGGCCCACACTACACATACTTCAGCCAAACAGAAGTAACAGTTTCACCACTGTACTCGATTATCCGTCACTTCACCGAATGTATCCATTCATTGGCTCAGTAAGTCGCGAACTCTGCATCCGAGGAGACGAGCCCGACCCACTGTGGCAAACCCCTTCGTGAACGATCTAGTTTGTCTACTCCAGATAATTATCTATCCACTTCACACCTTACACCAGTCAACTTAGTAAATGACAAAAGCGGTTGATGTGGCTGACGACTAACTGGTATCCTTCGAACATGACTTCATCATTCTAGATTTAGATTGAGTAAAGGGAACCCTTCAGCATTCACTATGAAATATCCGACTCAAAAACTCTTTATAGCTTACCCGTCGATATCACCTGGCGCAAAAAATCGAACATAGACATCGATGGTTAGATAGTTAAAATGATTCCCGTCTTCTACTTCAATTGACCCGGTTTTGCAACCGTAAGATGTTACGGCCCTTCAGTTGCGTGTTAGACGCGATCTTTGGACTTCAAAGAGTTGTTTTTTGTCAGAGATCTCACGGACAGCCTTGGAAATGTGGGCCTCTGATTAGTGTCCTGTACTGTTGTCGTTGCCTTTGAGGCTTCTCAAGTAAAATTGATTGATAACCTTCAGAACGTTTTTTTACCTATAGGTATATCTACGTAATGAAGACGTCTTTCAATAGCCATGGAACCGCAAGATGTCTGGTCTGTCTGTCTGTTCTGAAACGTGGAAGGCTACCGAAAGTGAACAGGAATATTTGTAGTTACCATGCTGTATCCACCGATCGCAGGGTTTGCCAGGTGGAGGCACCTTGATGCTGTATGTTTGAATGTAGAAGTAGCTATTTTCAGTAGTTTGGTCCCTTCCCGTCCCATCCTTTTTTTCTTCTCTCTTTTAATATGGGGTTTGGTTTTTCTTCTTCGTGGTTATGTGGCAGTTAAGCATTAGTGTGAACCACTGATGTATTGCTATCTTTGATTTGGTGATGGTGAAGTGCACTAAACTTCAGCTTGGACAAAAGCTTGGACACAAAACAACTTAGTCACGCTAAACATTAATGAATTCAGTGTACGTCTTATCGTATATGCATGACGTAACGCAGTCGGCGTGTACTGCGTGTCTCACTTTCACTAATAGCCAGAGAATTAAAAACGTCACAGATACATATGACTTTGTAAATGTGCTGCATGTACAAGTTACCTACCTGATAAGACCCAGTGCGGTAGAAAACATATAATTGCGTACATATCTATTGGCGGAGGATTTCCCTAAACAGTAGACCGGCATGTGATTCATGCATGTTTACTAACTAGCTACCTAATCAACCGCCGGTAGTAATTTTTTTGCCACAGATGGCGATTAGTAATTGTAGCAAAAGTCAGCGCTATCTTTGTGTACTCCTCGTATGACATCCGAGTTGCTGATATGGATATCAGCAATCTAATACGGCTTGCCTGGATTAAAAATGTACGAACAAAACCGGGTCGATTTTATAACAGCTAGTCTCACAGTTCAGACCATTCAGTATAGTCAATCTGCTGTCCATAGATGATACAAATAGGATCTTTTTGTTTTCACATTAACCACCTGTTGGCTGTTTGTCTGAAAGGAGTTCTTTTCTACGGAAGCAAAGGGAGTGACCGATCTAGCTGGTGGTATACCGCATAGTTAAGCAGGAATTTGAACATTATTCATAATCGCTATCAAAAGTAAAGAACACCTGGTTAGACAGTTCGTATCTGCTAAATATGACCCCATTATAGCGCACGGTTGTTTTTCTCAAAAATTTGTATTGCGCGTTAGAAGTTACATACACTAAAGGAGCCTTGAAACATCTTGAGTTAAACCAACTCAAGCTCAGCTTAGGGGTTAAAGTGGATATATACCATGACTTTTGGGCGATCACAGAAAGGAAGGTGTTGCGTAACCTTCCACAAAGTGGAAATATTACGACGCTCACGGTAAAGTCAGGAGCCTGTGAACCCTATTTAAAATGATTTCACATGTGTTAAGGAAATTATCATATAACCGATGGGTAGGTTATAGGTCACAGAGACAAAATCATTGTACCATATATGTACATACCAAATGGAGGTAATTAGGTTTGGGGAATTTACCTTTAACATTTTATATTCCACTGTTAAAGTGGAAGTCAGATACCTGTTGCCATAAATTTTACACTTTCCTATACTGAAACACAAAGTCCAGTAAACATTAGAATATTAAATTATAATCGTAATAAAAAATAATATGCTTCATACTGCTCGTGAGTTTGTTTGCATGTATGAAAGTCGTGTGCAGCAAAAAATGAAACTTAGAAATTATGTTGGTTTCTAATAGGTGATAAAATCAAGAATTATGATAATACTGCAATATGTTATTCATCCACTTTCCTTAATTTTCTGACGGCTAATTATAAGATTTCAGCATACAGCACAGTCGTTGTTTTCGTGGATATCTGTGAATACTAACGGGATGTTTGTACACGAAACATGGAAGGTGGATATAGTTTCCCTACTTAGAGCCATGTGTAAGTAAACTATGCTATTTTCTGGATTAATTCTATTTATAGTCAATAATTTGAGCTTGTTTGATAATGAGCAAATATGTTCTATCAGCATGGTGACTAGAACATCAATGCATGAGGTTTACGCTTACTGTGTGAAATGTGTGTGATGAACACTGCTTGAGGATCATGACCGATATCGAACAGCTTTCAGCCGTATGGTAAACCAGCTTCCAGATTCAACTGTTGGTGAATCAGTCTTTTGTTTGCAGTTTTTTCTATTCTTTTTTATTCAAAAAACAAGGGCATCACAACAATAAATCTAGTTCTGTTGACCACTTGCGATACTGTTTTACAATACCTGAAAATTTTTAAACACTGTAGTTCGATCTACACATCCATGACTGTTGGCAGTTTTGTCTAATCGCTGCCGTTTATTCTGCATCAGTCTAGAAGGACAGATGTATCAACCAGCACAGACCTCCATTTATATGCAATGCACGTGTCTGAATGTCAGCTCAGCAAAAGAATGGATCGAGAATAGTTATGTATTTTTACATCATAACACAACTATTTCCTTTTAAAGGAAGTGAACTATTCCTAGTCACTTATTTGCTTATCGATTATTTCCGTAGGCGTCTTCAGTTAAATCAGTGTTACCAAACTGTGGTGTTTGTGACTACTTCTATCAGTTCTGTCTTTTAAGCAGCAATAATATTAAACCAGTTTATTTGTTTCCCATTGAATGTAAAATTTAGCGTTTCGCTTGCATTCATTTAGCTATCTGCTTTGTAGGAACCCTCAGTCTCAAAATACTTTCTCTGTTTACATGTTTTTAAGTACTGTCATATTGCTTGGGCAGGCGGTGACACTGACAAAACTGCTGGTCTGTAGACGCAAATCGGGCGATCGATTATTCTGCCAAAGCGTGTGGGTGTTGGTAAATTTTGCACGTGACGTTCACAGAATCTGAAATTCTTTGTGTTAATATTGAACCATACCCTATTTGAGTAGTACCTTATAGTTTCATAAGAAATCAACATAAGCCCTATAGCTGTCTTTCATTGCACCAAATAATTATCTTGATGCAATGTAGTGTAATATGGTTATTAAAGTCATGGCAATTGAGCAAATACTAACAATTCTTTTTTGTTTCCAGGACAGGAATTTGTTACTTTGTTGTGAAATTTCGTATTAGTAACATTTGTATCTTAACGAAGTCAGTCAACCAAATTTCAATTGACAATCTTTTCAAGCAGAAAGTCTTAATCCGACCAGCTGTTCGGTTGCAAATGGACATTTCAGAATAACGTAAACTGGCAGGTTGCCCATGCATGAGATATCTTAGCACCGTCTGCTGTAGATCGCGGTGAATTTTCATGATTCTAATCGACATAACACATTATCGTGCCTGTGCATGCAATATGTTGGACTCGAGTGTCTTTGTTTGCAATTTCCAGGTCAGTAGTTTCACTCGTAATATAGTTGGAAAAAATATCAATGTTCTTCTCTGTAACGGCATTACTGCCAGAATAAACACTAGACCACACTGCTAAACGACACAGAATCGAGCTTACGATAAGATGACTGATTGTCTTCAGCAAAGCCTTTCACTGCCAGACCTCGGGCAGGGGCAGGGCTTATGGCAGCGTATTGCCCACCTTCAGCATCTCAAATGAGGTGTGAACAAGATTTCCAAACGTCCCCTGCATATTCAATTCTCCAGTGTACGAGATCCTAGAGTGTGTCCTGATAGACTGTGAATATGATGGTATGAAAATGGTCCCAGGCATTCGACTTCGAGACATAGAATATGCAGACGATATCGCCATGACATGCAAGAGCTTACAGGGAGCCCGGAACATTTTATAGAGACGGGACGCTTCAGTTAATCACTTTGGAATGACTTTTGAATCTACTAAATGTAAAGTGTTCGAGCAAGATTCGTGGAACAGTGCTCACCTGGCAGGGCCCTGCGCCTACCTTTACCCTTGGTGGTGAGCAGTTGGAAGCAGTCGAGGATTTCATGTACCTTGGGAGACGTATGAGCGCCGGAAGAATGTCTGATGACATCACAAATCAAATAGCAAAGGCTTGGATGATGCTTGTCAACTTACGCCATCTGTGGTGTTCGCATGATCTCACCTCTTCTGTGAGATGCCGAGTGTGCACTGAAAGAACAGTCCTATTGTACGGCTGCATAACATGGTATATGCGCGTGGAAGATGCTCACAGAGTAGCGGTTTTCGACCATCGGCGTCTCTAATGTGTGGTGTGGTTGAAAGCATCGTGTCAGTAGTGACGAAGTTTGTCGATGTGTCTTCGGAACAAATAGACACGAGCCTTGAGCGTTTTGATCTTGTCCCACATGTTTAGTTGGCTTAGTCACATCTTAAAAATGCCAACTCACCGCCTGCTACGATGTGCCTTGTTTACCGGTATTGAATTAGGCTAGAAGTGGCAGCCTGGTGGTCAATGCATGAATTGGTTTCGGGGTATGGAAGCACTCACTGTAGGGTGATGCCGGTTTTTCAGATGGGGTCCGGAGGAGTATGAATACCTTTGGTTGAGCAAGCTATTTGACACGGCAAAGAACAAATGTAAATAGCGTTGTTGTTGTAAGTTTCTGTATGCATCGTCGTGACTTTTTCTTTAACCCTCAAAATTTGTTTCTTCCGTCACCTTGCACATTACTTTTTCCCCTCCAAATTTCCGCATATTTGCTACTTTTTTTGGTTTTCTTATGTGCTATATATATATACATATATATACAACCAGTGGGCTACCTCGTGCAAGTCTAAGCATCAGTTTGACTGGAAAAGTGGCACGCAATATAAAAATTAGATAGGACATCTATTCAAGCTAAACTACTGAAACATTCCTCAAACTAAGACATGGTATAATCTCTTATCCTCGTGAAAATCTCGTGCGAGCTGGTCTGCGTGAAACACAATATAGCTAATCCAAAGAAGTACAAAATGACAATGCTGGTTAATGATTTCACAACTTTCGAGATGCACATCATTTCTGGGATAATTCGGCTGAATGAAACATACACAACATTCTTTTTCAGTTGTAATGAGTTTTGAAATGAGATGTCTCATTTATTTCCGCACTAACTTAGAAACTTCAGACATGTACAATTTACATTTAACCCATTGACACAATTAGGAATGTGTTGACAAACTTCTAGAAAGTTGTGAGTCAGATATACCGGAACTTTGTATCCGAATTCCAGAAAATGGTTGATTAAACATGTAAACCATATATTCAATTAGCCATGTTATGAGTTTGATTGCGAAACAATATTCTTTGTCGCCCGGACCGTTTGATTTGAAATTTACTGAGAAGGGTCATGAAGAAAACACTTTGTTACAATCCACCTTCAACTGCATTCCGATAACTTCTGAGTGAGAATTTCATTTTCCTTTCTGAAGTCGCATTACCATAGATTGCTCTCAACGGGGATCACCATTTGGCAACCTACTGTTTAATAACACATAAATACTAGTTTGTCCAGTACCATCCACCCTCTTTGAACGGTCGATTTTTCCATTCCTTACTAGTGGTAGTGATAAGGGAGAGTAATGCACAGTTTTAACACCACCGAAAAAAATCAAACAGGGATTTTTACCGATGCTTCAATGTCATGCTTTATTATGTGACAGTTGTATTATTTTAGCGGTGAAAGAAAGAAAAAGGACTCAAATGAATGTATAAGTTCATTGTTTATTAAGTCAGTTATCCAAAACGATGACGCAATAAATTGGAAATGGAAAACCGATCTGAATACGAAAATTAACTTGCATACGGCATTCGCTAATCCACTTCGTTACCTGTCATCACTTCACAAAGACAACACAATCATGCATAAACAACATTCACACTGTATATGTTCGGACATCTACATTCAAAGTTGACATGATTCGTGTTAACTGTAAAACACTTCTTTTGAAATGAAACAAAAGGGATTAGTCTACTAAATTCTGATTGATCACAAGCAGTTTCCTTACAGCTAGGTTATTCGTACAGAATACTTTTACAATGCATTGAATGCGACCACAATTTCTGATTTCAAAATCCTGTTTGTCTGATGAAAAATAGAGTTCTGAGAATCAAATAACAGTAAAATATAGAGTATGTACTAGAATTTAAACCAAGCGAACTTAAATCTAACTGGCGCACTTGGTACCAGCTATGGTGTACCACCAATATCCGATATCCCGTTAATGGACAGTGTGATATCAACTATCCTACAAACCACACCAAAACACACAACTACCAGAAAATGCTTGCATCGATTTTCGCCTAAACCTCGCTGTTCATTGATAGACGTATTGGGAGTGCAGTGAAACGGTCATAGACGCCTTCTGCGAATAGCATTGCTTATCTTTTACGTCAACTGATACCACGGAGAAGTTGAAGTTCTACGCTAAGTAGAAAAGTTGGGTCCATATTTTGTTTACGTTGGCCGGTCATGTTTTGGAAGATTTCTACTAAATCGATTCTTCGTTAAAGTGGTCACCAACTATTTATTTACCATTTAACGTGGTCACAAGTTTGAAGAGCGGATCACCACCTTTTTGCATAATTTTGCTTCCGTAGCAATACAGTATGGATTGCGGGTAGACTGAATCTATCAATGACCCATAGTACTTTCGGTTTTGCTGTGAGTGTGAAGCTAAAACAAAAAAGAATTAAAGATAGGTAGACCAAAGTGCAGCGTTTGATTCTTGGTGTACAGTGCAACAGTTCGTAAGACCATTCTAGATGACACAGACTCAGCCAAGCAGTTTGAAAGACATCCTTATGTTGCTGTTGTTTGACCACCTCTGTTTATAGAATATGACATACATTTGGTTCGAACAGAATGTGGGTAATTTGGGACAAGGACCCTCAGGAAATCAGTTGGCACCATCATATTTCACATCTTTATTTGCTGGTCGGTCGACGGTTAACCAGTGTATGACAAAAATAGAAACTGTTGTCAAACATAATAATGACTGAACACCGTCAGTATCCAGACTAATGCCCTACTGAAAACTGTTAGTTCTGTCTGCTGACACTATCCGATATGTTCCAGAACGTTACCACTGTGACGTAAGTGTTGCGGTATGTTTATTTCTTATATATTTTGCTCACAATTTTTCAGCAATTTAATGCAATGCTTTTCCCCACAAGTAGTTTGGTAGGAAACAAACCACTGTAAATATTGACAATATTTACGCATGTACACATGTATATTCTTACTTAAAAGAGAA
The DNA here is from genome assembly GCA_014338405.1 of Paragonimus skrjabini miyazakii. Taxonomy (NCBI): domain Eukaryota; kingdom Metazoa; phylum Platyhelminthes; class Trematoda; order Plagiorchiida; family Troglotrematidae; genus Paragonimus; species Paragonimus skrjabini miyazakii. The sequence continues at coordinate 25,796 of JTDE01005306.1, forward strand.
TAGACCGCATCGATACTCTAAGTCCACACGGTCAACACAGACACTTCATTTAATTTGAATTGACATCGCTTGAACTTGATACAATTTCTATAGACGTTTCATAGCTGAGTAAACATTTGTCAACTGACATTAAGTGTGCAGAGGACATCATTTTACTTAGTAATTCTGCATACATTGTGCACACCATACTGAATGGTTTGAATGACATTCGTCTATATTGTGCGCACTTTCAAAATGAAAAGTACCGTTACAAGATTAGATTGACACCGAGCTTATCTTTGTTGGTACAGACACATAGTGTGGTGTCGTAAACGGGGAGCATACGTCAATTAAGGGAAGAATTCACAAAGTATGCTTACGCTTGATTTTGCTCTGTTACATAGATGTCTTTTGGTCTATGCAAAGCGTTCTATGAAAGTGTATGGTGAGGACCTGTCTAACTGTTACCAGAAGTATGGAAAGGTGAAACATTTTGATCGAGTAAATTATCGGTAATTACAAAGGGTCCTATGAACAATGCTTAACTAGAAGCTGACTGGCGTAAGATGCGAAGTGAACAGATAGTGACCTGACGTGGGATTACAGGCGTTTGAGGTAGGAGTTCTCTTACTACTATACACAATGAAATCTAACTTCTACTTTCAGGGGACCGGCTATATACAAGCAGATGATGCTACCATGGACAGTTTGCTTGGTCTGTTACTAGCCGATAGTTTTGTTGTTAACTTGGAGCAAAATGCATATGCCACCACCAGTCAAACTTACTTCTACCAGAATTATATTAAATATACCTAGCTACTCACCGACACCAAGATGAGAACAATTATGCTGGACCTAGTGGACCAGCCGAATTTCAGAATTAGCTTCTCTACTGAGCACGGGCATGTTGATACCCTTGCGTTCTCGAATGTTCTCATTAAGTATCGTAACAACAGCTACATACGGCGGTTCATCTACCAGAACCACATTCAGATGTGGTGGTGTCTGAGTCTCGCAGTTCTGTGTCGATCCAGTACAAGTGTAGTTTGATAAAAACCTCATTATATCGTGCGAAACGAATCTGCTTATAAGAAAAACTGGCCGAGGAGATGTTTGTGAGGATTACGCTCCAAGAAAATGGTCATACAGCAGCATTTTTTGGGAATTTCAATAAACAAAGACAATTTGCCACGATAGCTTCAAGAACTCCCGTCTATCTTACAAGAACGATGACATCACTATTGTGTTGAAAACCTGTCTCACGGCGGCTATTACAAGCATGTTCCACGTAGCCAAACAGAACATGATGTTTACCACCATCTAGATTTTAATACCACAACTGAAAAGCCGCTCCCACTCATTACCAAATCCTACTTCATTTATGAATTCTCATACGAGTTCTGGGCCATTTACATGAAAAGAACGGAGCGGCTGTTACGTAATTGGGTAAACGAACACATTTCAATTTGGATCCACAAAACAGACGTTGATACCACAATGTCGGACACAGGTCAGAACGCGACGAGTCAGGTAGAGTCAGCGTCATCCATGTGCTGATGCAGTACTGAAGGAGAAAGGATCTGTGTAGTCTTGTGATTGTACTTAACTGCGTCAAGGGAGCTGATCTCAAGTTCAGGCAGGACATTGTCTCGAAACGACCAAAAACAGAATCAAAATATAGTGTCATAACTTGAACACGTCCTTCGGTACGAAGTTATCTTCTAATCCATTATATGTTGGTGGCGTTAAAACCATTCATTTTGCTTACTGAGTTTATTTAACTTGAAGAAACCAATTTCCTCGTGGAAACTGAATTGGGTTGTTGTTACGATTGAACGCAGCATGAAATTTCTATGGTAATCTTGTATGCGTGCATGTATACTCTACATATGACAATTGTGTTATTTACTAATTGGTGACGCTACTAAATGACGTCGCCTAGATCAAGCTTATTGAGGTTAATGACGACCTTGATCTTCCGGAGGGCGAAAATCGCATAATATTATTTTGAAGCCAGTAACTATTTGAATTGGAACGTTTCCACAAGGGCACTGGCGTAATACAGCTGATGAATAATGCTTAAACAATTGGCAACGTAAAACATAATTTGCTGTTAGCGTCTGCTGGCTACGAAGTCCTCAAACCAAATGTATTGTGCGAACTCAACTCCAGCAATCGTAATTTTGATGGTGGTGTGAGTTTGCAATTTCCCATTTGATTCACACCGTCTAAAAATGCCTGCCTGGAACCAGATGGGGTTCAGCACGTAAAGGGTATTCCACTTGGAGACCTCTAAATAAGGAATAGGAAAGCTGAATCTGTTAGCATTCGGGATTCGATCCTGGCTCTGTTTTGACTCTCACTCATTGTAGTCCGTAAATCACTTCGCAACCACAGCTGGTGGTTCTAGATGTAAACGAAAAATTAGGCAATAACTACCTTATTCCGTTACTGAGCGATTTGCCTGAACTGTCAAAACGATCACACATTCTGCTTCATAAGAAGTCCAAATTAGGAGTTCTTTTGTTTCCATTAGTTACTGGAAATGATGACTCTTCTAGTGATTATCTGTTCTTTTATCTAACTCTCTCGACTTTCCGGTAAATTTCTGTGTGTACCATTAACAGATAGCGACCACCTCACTTTGATTACGGTTATTCTTCTGTTTTCCGTGCTGAAAATCCCCATATTTTCCCCCACATTACTGGTTCAGCCAATTATTTGGTGCGTGTGTACTTCCCACGCAGTTAACCCTACACTTGTTGCTTTTCACTGTCCAGTCGTAAGTTTCTGAGATCCTGCTATGTCCTTCATCACATGTTAATTTACTGTTTCACATCGCTGTTAAGTGCACTAAAATTTCGCACTTACTATTCTAGTTGACATAACTCATGCACTTAATTCGGGTCCATCTAAATGTGTGTCTACATTTTCGACCAGATCTTTTGGCGTGCACTTACTCAAGCCAACTGATCTGTCACATTCCCGTTATTGCTTATTTAGTCAGACTTCTACACCAACCGAATGTTCTTATTCTTGGATCAACAACAAACCTGTGCCAGTAGTTCTTTTCAAGTGATGCTAAATGTGACTATTTATATTACTTATCGTAAATTTTACAATTATCATTTTGTGTCTCAATGAGAGTGAGTTTAGCAGTCTCCATTAGTTAAGTACGCGAGTCTGTAAGAAGCCGACAATTTACCTCTCTAATGTTTTAGAGATGTCACCTGTTTTAATTTGCTGGTCTTGAACTGTTATATTCAACAGGCAGGATATGCAAAATTTGCTATATGCGTTGAAACACACTATCAAAATTTATGGTCACAGCCGGGTCGTTTAAGGACTTCAGCAACCTCACTTGATAGACATATATGTAGAAGAAAACCGGAACTACAAATTTTCAGATAGCCATTCCAACGCACTGTGATAGGTCATGAACTACGCACCTCTGACACAATGTTACTCTAGTATGTTTCAGAGATTTTGGTACCGACTTGAATGTAAGTCAATAAACTTAATCAATTGCATCCGTTTGTGTACGCCTATAAAACGTCCGAAACAATTTGTACTGTGACCAGCGTAAACATGGAGCCTCAGAGACAAATGTCTTTTGGTTTATGAAAATGTGTCTGAACTTTTGCATCTATATGTTCTTGTTTTATATGTGACTGCAGTTCTCCATTAGCTTTCAGGGGTTATTCCGGATACTGGAGCCATCAGCCATGTATAATCACAAAACGGTCATTTTCATCCCCATTAGCATCATCATCACAGACAGCATTACATTGGTGTTTAATTGACACACGACTACGAAGAAAAAAACCCTGTACATGCAGGTTGGAGGAAAAAGAAGGGGAGGAAAAGGGAATTAACTATTAAGAACAAATACGTCTCTATTCAAATAGTCAGCATTAAGCTGCCTACACCTTGAAAACAAACAGCCTCGCTGTAAAGCGTTTTCACTGTCATCAGCGTTTTCACAATGCCTTTATTACTCCGCGCCAGTACTTCACAGACAACTCATCCATGCTTTCTTGTTTTGTGCGTATCGTTCACAAATATGCTGAAACATGCGCCTGGTCAATGAAATTTCATCACATTTTCAAAGGAAGTTTACTTTTTCCAACTAATACGTTGTCAGTGCAACATAAAATGACCAAATGTAAACAGCCATTAGGGCTAAAGCGCAACTTATTGTGAGAATGCAACTACCGGATGATTGCCCATTTTTGTCAGTCACTTTATTCTTTATCTTTTCAGTGTTAGATGAGATTATCATATGTATCACCAGGGCATTTTGCTGGTCGCTATGAAGAAGCAAAATTGATAATGCGATATTACTATGCTTTATCTATTGTTCAGGTCGATATCAGTCTGTAAACTACTGAATATGGTTGCTTACTTCTGGATATGATCGACTTCTAAGCTTATAGAGCTGAAGTCCGGATTTGATAATGTGGGGGAATTCTAGATTTTTTCAGGCACGAGGACTGCTGTTAGAATTATTGGTTTAGTTTGCAGCATTGAAAAATAATACATCGGGCAAAACATGGATTGCAGGAAATTCTGTGAAGATATCGCAAACAACACTAGACCAACTTCATGGACATTAGCTATGTGGAAGTAATAACAAGATTGCCCACTTTCCCATTACAAATTTTATCTTCTGGTTCTGTCCTTATTCATCTAAATGTTTAGATAACTTAAGTTTCATTTATATGTATGTATTGCAGCTGGTGATCTATTGTTCCTTTGAGTAGGATTAAGTATTTAACATACCTGGTTGACTAGCATTCTCATTGTTGCTAACATCCTACAAAAAACGTGGAACACACTATTTAATGACGTTTGCTGTTTTGCGTAATACAAGTATTACGATTCGAATATTAGAATCACTCAACAGATTCGAGTTTACGCACAGTCATATGGTGTCTCATTTGGGAAAGATCCTAGTTTTCAACCTGGGCACATGCTCTTTGTTGTTACTTGAAATTCGTTTACTAGCGTATCAGCCACGATACCACATGTACCACACCAAATCTTCATTGATTTTCTGTCAGTCTGTATTTCTAATCGTGGTTTGTATTGGCTGAAATAAAATGGCCCTGAACGTATGAACCGGTGCCGTAATGATGTGTGTGGCAGTACCGTATTTGCACACCGGTCAGTGAGCTAAATCTGATATACCAAGAGATGTATTGTGGTCCATTGAATCGAAGTAAGCATTTCTATAAAAACCACGTTAACATTCGGAACCACATATGTACTCGGATCGTGCTTTTGATTGTGGTTGAAATTTGTCGACCATTTTGATAAATCAGTATACTGCCTAAGTTGACTATGTAACGCCATTCGATGAACTAGTATGTTTAAGGGAATGAATAGTTCAAAGATAAAACGGTTTTCAAACAGACTTTAAGAGTGAACTCCATGGAGGTTTGTCCCTATAGTCATTTGATCGGCTATGAAATTAAAATGTAAATTATACCGTGAACCTAAAACTGTATAGAAAATGGGTTTTATTCTACATGATAACACCATCGAGGATTAAGACTAATCTGATTGGTTGACATATTTAAGATAATTTCCTCGCCACAAGGTTAATTTCATATTATACTGAATGCGTGTTTTTACGATTTTTGCACACGAGATGTTTGATAAGTGGTTATCTGTTAGTGACTTAACAAAATTTGGACGACCAATGTAGTGAGACCAACTGATAACGGTGATGATGGTAGACACCGATTTAATGAAGTTGTTGAGCAGAAGTTTGTATTTCCCCTAACTATCAAAGATATAAGCCAGAACTTTACACTGCAGTTGATCATCATCAGCCACTAGCAATTTAGCGGGGTTCGTGGTTGAAGCATTCAAGAAAGATTATGAGCAAACAGATTACAAGCTTAAATTCTGGTGTAGTTAGTTTTGCTTGTTTGTAACTTAAAGACAACTCATTAAAAATAAACGCCAAAAATCACAGTAGAAGCAGTTATATTCGATTGTTTATATCTACGTTGTAGGCCCTATTGTGTCACAGATTGAGATCTAGAGGTTAAGGGCTTTGGTAATTGGATTATAGGTTTCTTCCTGTTTTACGAAACCATACCGAGAGCTCGGAAATTTCACACTTGAACTCTGTTACCAACCCGCCCCAGTGTCTCATGAAGAACCCACCAAATGACTCAGGGGATCGACTGCCTCAGCAGGATTTCTCGAACAGTTCACTTTGGAATCCACCAACGCTACTGTTGAGCATAGTCAAATGTGAACTGAGGATGAGTAGTAAAACGAGGCAGTAAAACTAACAAGGAAGCTGTCTGTTATGTAGACAACTTTCTCTTCATGCTGTGCTTGATTGTGCGTTTGTGAATACGTGTAGCTTACAAGATGTATGCAGATTTGTACAGGATGTTTTTAATGCAAACCCTCATAAAGAAAAACTCACAAAAGTCGAACAAATTCCAAAGCTATGCGGGAATCTGAACATAAACCAATTGTTTCCACATCGACCACTACAAAACACGTCAGACTGTCTCTTATGGCTGAGGTTCTGTCTAGATTTGATCAGCTTGAGGTATCCCGCTCGCATGTAACCTTGTGCTTTATAAGCCTGCGGCTACCTTATAGTGTGTTCGTTGTAAACGTAATGTGACTTTGTACATACTACTTTGTTTGGATGTATGGATCTAATGGCTGTCAAGGCATTACTCATTTCTATTACAGATTGCCATAATGACAATTTATGTCATAATGTTTTGTAATACTTTAGCAACGTCCCTACATCCGTTTTCACATACATTATCCATAGGATGGAATTTTGGTTAGCGCTCGTTCAGAGTTGGATTTTACACCCGTGGTTTGGTTGAATGGTTTGAACAGATTACCTTAGTCGTGTTTTATAACTATAGGTCACTTATTGCTGTCAGATAATTCACGATTTTTTTCTGTTAATTTTTGAATGCATCTGATCACGACCTCGTTCTCAAAGGTCATCATGTCAATCTTTTGGGTGTACACTATGATACTAATAATCGTTAACCTCTTTCAGCTAAACTGAACTGCGAAACTTTGATCGAAAATTTAAAATCAATCGACTTATGTTTGACCGTTAATTACAAGTCTGCAAAATTGAACTATTGATGAGGTCAACACCAATACATTTAAAACTAATTTGAATGAGATCTATGTAGACCACTACAGAAGTAATTAGGATTGGGGAGGGTGGAAGAATTAATTAAATCAATTCACAGCATTAAGCTTGAATACAAAGTTTAATGAAATAACAACACAACCCACTTACTTAGCTCTTTTCATTTAACGTGGTTTATAATAAACAGACAATGAACAAGTTCCAATGGTTTTCAGTGGCAACACTTAAGTTCATTCTAAGGTATCAATTGGTTGAGAATTCTTTAAAATTTTCCGTTCTTTTGTCAATCATTCATGAACAAATGTAATCTTTCAACGCTAACTCGTTTGTCTAAGAGGCAGATGTACTAAGCAAAATAAGCATTTAGGCGGATAAAAGTACGTGCAAATATGCAATATATTTGTCGGAAAGATTCTGATTTGTCTTCTAAACGATAATGTGAAATAGATTGACCTATTTTTAGATTCGTTTGAAATTTATTAGGGCCTGGAACTTTCGTTCACTTTAGTTTTTTGCTATCTGCTAGGATTTCTTTATACTGCCTCAGAACAAACTGGCAGGAATTTCGTCAGTCTTAAGGAATGTGAATAACAAGTTCCAAACATTAATTATGTTAAACCAACGATGTTGTATAGTGCGAGCGGACTTGTACTTGAAACGTCTTTTAACTAAATCGTGGAATGTTGGATGCGAAAAACGTGTATGGACTCGAAACATGAGATCCTTGACTGCTGCGACAGCACTAAAGACGTTTTGTTATATACCTGATAGATAGCCACAGGAACCTCACGTTAGGCATGAGTTTTTCGGGTATTTGGTAGTGATTACCAAACGAGTTATTTTATTCAATCATTACATTTGCACAGAATCAGATGGTTGGGTCATGTACTAAGCATGCCATCTAGTCGTTTGCCACACCGAGCACTCTATGCAAAGGCTGCGGCAGACTGGCACAAGGTGAGAGATAGACAGATGATGACCTGGTGTTGACAAATGAAATCCTTCACGAAGGATTTGGTCACTGTAGGTCGGGTTCGTCCATCGGGCTGGGAACCCCGTGACTCACAGAGTCGGTAACTGGAGACTTTAGGTGAGATGGCGACTAATCGAGCTCAGTGGCGTGAACGTTGTTTTTGTTTGTCCGAGTTGTCTGTGAAGTAAGTGCACTGAATGACGCGGGGAAGTGAAAGCCATAAGGAAGCTGTCTTACAGATGAGCTCTTACCTTCATTTACAGTTCGGTTGTTTGTTTGCAAGGTGTAGGCACCTTGATGTTGTATGTTTGAATATAGACGTAGCTATTTTTAGTAGTGAGGTCATCTTCTCCTCCCATTCTTTTTTTCTTCCCCCTTCCAATATGGGGTTTGCTTTTTCTTCTTCGTGGTTGTGTGGCAGTTAAGCATCAGTATGTACCACTGATGTGTTGCTGTCTATGATGATGATGATTGTGTGTACACAACGATGGTGATTTTATAATTGGGACTTGAACTACCTCTCATTGTGCTGTGAGCCTAAAATGTTACACAAAAATTTTGTAACTATAAGGGAAGGGAACAGGAAACTTATTGTAACGAAGATGAAAAGGACGCACTTTCTCAACAAGATTAAGATTACCCTCAGTTTTTGTTGGTTTGGGCGGATTAACTAACTACTGATGAGCATATTCATTAAACCTACAAACAAGAGGTCAGTGGCGCTCCTCGTAGTCATTCTTCTTGTCACACTCGTCGTCTATCTGTTGTTTCTAGTTCGCGCTGGGTGGGGTTGGAAGCATGTACTAATCATGACGAAATAAACTAAAGCATTCCATTGTGACTCGTTTGCAGTTCACGGAGCAAGCATTGTAAAACAGAAGTCGTCCGACTTAAACAAACTCTCACCAGCTTTATCTGATGAACTTACATGTCAGTGTATGTGTTGTTTACTGTACAACCTGTTGCAAGTTTTGAAGTCTGACCAACTGAAATTCGTGTTCAATTTCAAGCTGACTGAAACTGACTAACAACGTTTATTCAGTTATTTGATTGAGCTTAAAAGTACTAAGTAAAGTAGTGTTTTTTTTGCTAAAAGATATTTTGTCAATGGTTTCTGAACACAATTCACATTGGAGAACACCAGCACTGTGGTTGACTATGGTAGCATAATCGGTTATAAAACCAAATGTTTTTCAAAAGTAAACGGACAGGAGATATGATGAGAGAGAGGTTTAGTTACTTGTCACAGTGTTCGGCTGAATGAGTCTGCAAAAATTCTTCAATAGATGTTATTGTTTGTGCATCATTTACTCGTTTCGTAATTTACAATGTTTACCTTAAACTATTTCTTTGTTTTGCAAAATCTATTGCAGTTTTTGTTGTACACTGCGTTATCCGACCACCTTACCTTGCTCTCGTCGGGTATATATTCGGTAGTTTTTTTATGTAACGGAGATCCAAAAACAGGACCATCATTTACCAAAGCCATATAGTACACGTGTACATTTATTTCTGTAAACATGGGTAAGAATACCATATATTAACCAACACCTTTGGGACCAACTGGATTGGCCATCAGGTGTTGGCTACACAATGTACTCGAGCGTTCTGTTGCAGTTTTCCTTGAAACCATCTGCTCAGCAACTATTGGATACTCGCAGAAACTATCCCCGCTAACATCGTTTGCCACTTACAAAATCTTACATCATCCACGAATTTTTGTGTCGTACGATTTACTGGGGCGGAACGGAGTAGCAATTACTCTTTCGGGTGAACGGACACAGCCCACGTTGTGTCCATAAAGCGGTCTCGATTCGATCAAAAAGTGCCACATCACAAGGCACGAACACCATCTATAAGCACGATTATTGCTGACATCGACTATTAATCAAACCTGGAGGAAGCCGCTCGGATGCGCCACGTAACACAAAGTGGAAGACTTCTTTAGCTTGCAGAGGTGGTGAAAATTAACAGGTGGAAACCACCCTTATCTCTACGGAATGATTTGCGGAGCAGTATCAGATTGTCCTGGAAACTATGTGTGTGCACGTTAAAGCGCGCTGGACGCAAAAACTACAGGTGCCATATGGTGTGGTGACGTACCCACAAAACGTTGCCTTGAATGCGACTGCAAACTCGCTGGTCGTTTCGCATCGGTAAGTGGTCAGCGTGGTTACAGTACATGGTCAGCAGAAAGGTAGCTAATAACTTAGGCCTGATCGTCATCATAACATCAATGAGCCTGAGCAAAAGGTACTGGGGATCGGGCTGTCGGTCATCTCAACAGTGACGTGGAATATCCTAAAAGAAAACGTTACTAAGAAGGTTGAAAATTATTAAGACTAACAGGATGAACTAGAAATGGTATGGATACAGGTAGGCCATTGGATGCGACACCTCACCATCTCGATTTGAGTGATCACGAGGACTCCATCCAAGCAGACCTGATTCAAGTTGATCATTATCTTCTTTCGTATAAACCACCAACCTTCGTTGTTTAGTTGATCATCTGTTGTCTGTTTCGAAACCTTGAACCATGGTGACCTACAGCCTTTTATTTCCTTATGTTTTTCATGGCATTGTATACTGTGCGTCTTGTCTAATTCTTAGGTTAAACTCAAATTGTTTTTCTCTAAACATGTATATATTACAATAATATATTCTAATATGTTGGGAATCCTATTGTCCTATGTCTGCAATACCCTTCTTGTCAACTTAGATCTTACCGCTGAATTCTTTATTTTTTGTCTCAAAAGATGAAAATTTCATTTTAATACATACCTACCGTTTGTCTAGCCCGCGTTGGCCGACCGAATCCGAAGGTCTCTCACCAGTAAGTATCACCAATCACACTCCTTCCGGGATTTCCCCATCAAATTCACACCGGCTACGTGATGTTTGAGTAAAATTATAAGTGACGTAGCTCAAACCGTTCGTAATGACCGTTATAAACAGGCGTTCTTTGGTTTCGACCAGTTTGTGAAGATAATCGGGAAGAGGATGTCGTCAATTGTGTGCATATTATTTTTGATTCTGTTGTTTTGTTTCACAGTTTCTGTTGAACTGTCTTGTATAATCCCACAGACTGCAGTGTATACCTGATGAGTTGTAACCAAATGTTCTGGAGAGATGAGTCTGTCAAACAGGCTTCTTATTACTCGGCCCCTTTTATAATGAAAACAAGTTGTTTTACGTTTATCGTTGAGTCTCATCGCAGTCTTGACTCCATGAACACAATTATAGGAGTGTTCGTTCTTTGGATTAAAAAATTGTCCTATGTTTCTGTAGTTAATGGTCCGCTACTGACAAAAGTGCTCAGTTGCATAAGAGTGCTTAAAATTGATCCAGAATGGATTTTGTTGACGAAAATGGGACTCGGACAATGTTAAGCTGCCTGATCAGTTCAACAACACAGAGTGTATTAATCACAGTTGTTATGAAGTGAGCTTTTAGTAAACTACTGAGGCCACCACTACTGAATGAAAGGTAAAAAAGCTGCATTCATAAACGTATTCGAAGACTTCTTCAATGAATCTAGAGCTTTCTAGTTTGATTTATTTGCTGACGAATAAATATCTTCTTTGAATGACATTTTCTAATTATCCCAGCCAAAATTTCTTCAGCGTAGACTCACTTGAAGTCATATTAATTTGGGTCTGATTTGTTACGAATACTTCTTATTCGCTTGTAAATCAGACGATGTCTTCACATTTTGGACACTTTCAAACTTGTTACTTGGCAAATGTTGCGCCAGATAACGCACTCCAGTCTTTTCTTCACAGTATATCTTATCATTTTTCTAACACTGTTAGCAATCTTCTCCTTAGTTGGGTTTTGAGTACATAATGATTTGTAATTCTGTTTCGGCATAATGTCAGGAATGTATGTGTGTTTATCAGTCCATTGGAATCGATGTCAATAAAATCAATGGACAAACCTGTCTACCATATGGGTCGATTTAGGTCAATAAATTTGTACATGATATGTCACATGTGTAAATACGACATGTATATCAGCGTTCGGTATGTGTTTCCTCACATGCCAGTATCAGGCCAAATTAGCCCATTGACAGGAACGGCAACACGTTGCTATTTTTAGAAGGAATACATGCAAAGCGAATGGTCAGATTAGTCAACCGATTGAAACATTGCTTGTTTTCCAGCTCCTCAGAGCTGTCCAAAGGTAAAGTTATCACTACACCCTCGTGTTATAAGGATTGAAATTTCCACCAATTGAAGTCGGTTAAAGAGTGCATAGAGAACCAAATCCAGAATATACTGCTCATTCACACTCATAATGCTTCTTTTGAAAGATGTTGGATAATATTCCATTATCTGGGTGATACTGGTGAGACCTAAGGAAGTTAAAATAAATGTTCTTCATTTTATTGACCGCCGTCAAGACAACCTCCTTTCAAAAATTTTTCTCGGTCCCTCCTGGAGATCGTGGATAGACGTTTACTCATTTATAACCAACTAAGACAGATTAATCGACCTCGATCTGCGCGTTAACCAACAGACATCCTTCTTAACTGATTTGAAAACATGTGTACGGTCCAGTAAAAATAGTGAATCTACCTATACTTCCCATATCTCTATCATCCTCTAAATTATTCGAATTTTGTAGATTGTCTTTGAATTTGTGGTCACATGAAAAGATAAAATCTTTCTTATTTACCCGGTTGTTCATTTATTCATTCATTCATGGAGTTCAGAGGTCTGGCTGGGGGGGGTGGGTGGTGTGCATCAGGCCGTTGCTCACTGCAACAGTGACGTGAAAGTGCCCGGAGGATGAAAAACACACGAAACTTGCTAAAACATGCTTTAGCGGACGAATTAAAAATGGTATGAATGTAGACACATCACTTACTGCAAGACATTGTCATCTCTGATCGTGTTTCTAGCCAGTGGGATGAACACGTTAACAGCACGGCCGTTCGTCAACGCACATTTCAGAATCTTCAATAGATTATATTTACTAGGCAGATAGTCAAACTACATGTGAGAGACTGCAGTGGGGCTTATCGCCCGGGGTAATTCCCTGCGAAATGCAGAGTTCCTGGGTGGAAAAGATGAGACATATGGTAGTATATAGGGTCCACTAACTTTTTCTGTAAAGCAAGTGCAGTTATTGGAGCAGAACGTTAGACACTTATAACTTAATACTGGGTATTGACGATTAAGCCTATGGTTTTCAATTATCAAAACTCATTTCTTTTTTGTTCTTATTTGAAGAAACTGGGGTTTGTCTTTTCTCCCCTCCCCATAGTCACGTGGCTAGCGGACATCAGTGTCAACTATTGATATGTTGCTGCCATTAATGAATATGAGGAGGGTTTTCGAATATAATTTATTGTAGTTTTCTTTTTTTTAATTTTAGCCCTTCCTCGATGAGCTGAATGTCGATTTGATGTTTTCAACCTATTGATGAGCGCTCACACTTGTTATTACAAAGTACTAGATTTGGACAGAAACGCAACGGATGAGGATATTCGGAAAGCCTATCGCAGGTTGGCACTAAAATGGCATCCAGATAAAAATATTGGCGATTCTTCTGCAGAGGCAGAGAAACGTTTCAAGGAGATAAGCGCGGCCTATGAAGTACTGTCAGATGCAGAAAAGCGAGCTATATATGACAAGTACGGGAAGGAAGGTTTGAATGGAACCCGTCCATCACAACGGCCATCGTCAAAGGGTGCAGCCGTACGAAGGCGGCGGACCACAATGGGAGCAAGCTTGTTCCGTAACGATCTCTTCGATGATGGAGATTTCTTCTTTCCTTTTGCCGATTTCGGCTTCACATTTCGTGATCCTGAAGTTGTCTTTCGGGAGTTTTTCGCCAAACACGTGAACATGATGAACGCTTTTTCAGATCACGCGCGCCTCTTGCGTGCTCACACCAAACACAGTCCATCAAAACGTTCAGTGGACCAAAGCCGACATCCACATACTCATTCAAACAGCACCTCACACCCGGTGCGCCCTACTCTGGATCAGTGTTTTACTTACAAGGTTTCCCCACATCCGTCCTCTGGCAGCCATTCATCTACGACATTTATTAGTTTCGGTTCGACCAGTCGATCTGGAAATACTGGAGCGATTAAGGGCACATTTCGCTCTACTTCCAGTCGATTTGAGAACGGAAAATGCGTGACGACTAGGCGGACCGTCCAGGATGGGGTTGAAACGATTGAAGTGGAGGAGAATGGTGTGCTCAAAACGAAGACAATCAACGGCCAACCGGTGGCTATTACAAATGGTTAAACTCCTTGACCATCTATCTACTTTGTCGGGAATACTGCGCAAACACGTGAACGGTGTGACCTGACAGTGTACAGTTGACATAGTCGCGAGAGCAACCTTCCATGCCTATTTATACCGTTTACACTAAAAACCTATTGTTCAACCTCGAGTCCTTCACACAGAAACAAACAGAAATTGCATTCTATGAGCGTTGTCAGTTTTTGGGTTTAACTCAGATTCATCCCCTTGCGCTAGATAGCGGTGTAAGTCGACTAATGTCCGTCAGTATCCAAATTCAAAACGCCGTTTTTATGTAAACAACGGTCTATCTCCGCACAAACGGTTGGTCTATCTGTTTTATTTCATACAGGGACCAATTTGTAACGTCTTTCTTGCAGTGTTTTCCCACCTGTGCGTATAGTGCTGAAGAAACAGTCTATTTTTCGCCGCCTCCCACCACTCAATGGAAATTCAGTGTCCCTGTGGTCGCCCAGTCGAGCCAGTTTTGTTCAAGATCATTCTGTTTTCGCTTAGCCCTGTTTTTGCTTTATTGTTTTCAGTCTCTCTCTGTGTGTGATCGATTCCAGCACTAAGAACAGCTTTGAATAAGTATTGCGCGTCTCCCTGATTTATGTGTACGTGTGTGTGTGCATTGGGCGTGCAGTCTGACACAGACAATCATCACCAGGACCGCTCGCGTCTTGTTGCCCCAGCAGCCAGGCTTTGTCGGCTAACGGCACCACACCTACACCTGTGGTCACCTGTATTGGGCTATGTGCCTGTCAAGGTGGTTGCCGGACCGGGCAGTGCAGTGCGATTTATACATATTTCACGTCTGTCTGTGAATACCGGATCGCGATTAGTAATGTACATGGGCGTTCCGTTGTGTACTTTGCCTATTCGAGGTGGACAACTGGTCAAGTACTTTACAGACCTCAGGTTTTCTGTTTTCATAATTGGGACAGGCGTGACAAGTAGTAGTCTGAACGAAGTTGGAGTTTGTAGTGGGTACTTTAACTTGACGAGAAGTTTGCAGATTTTAATGGTCGGTGATACAGTGCGAACTGCCTACAATCTGATGCATACATTCAGAATGATGAGGTTTTAAGCATGCAAAACAAAGATTCGAATGACGGTGTACTTTCCATGGCATCGATTTGTTAATTATTAGAATCCCCCCGAATAGTTAATTCATCATATAGTAAATGATCCAACTGCAGACAAATATTCTCCTTCTCTTTATCATCAGACACACCAACCGAAAGCCCACAACTCTGAGACAGTCAGTTTCCTTGTAGCCTCTATTAAGTTGCTCAATTATTTTTGCTCACAAAGCAGTCAACTCGGTTAAACAACGGCAACATTCAAACTTTGAAATCTGATTAGCAATTAACTCTGTTGGAATGCTGACGACAGATAATGTGAGTCGCCAGCCATTGGAATAAGCATAGTCTATGGTGCCGAATCTGCATTTAGTCATCAATCGTCCCGCTTGCATTTTTGCATATGCCAACTGATTTTGGTATCGGGAACCGTGTTTCACTTTGGTAAACCATCTGTTAGCTCATCAAGCACATCACTCTGTCATTCACATTTACAGCAGATTTAAGTGTTGCAAACACATGTTTTGAACCTGAGACGTTAATTTCGACATTTTACTGTTTTCCCAAATTACTTCAAGGCAACATCAGCCATATCTGGTAGACTGAATACACCGAGTGCACATAGGCGTGTATACTAAACCCACTTGACTTAAAACCCGTTCTTTTCTAGTCTCGATATGGTTAGGAGGATCAATCCCAGCGTGATATGAATACATAGCATAACCATCTCTGACAAAGCAAACTAGGATTACGAGTTTAAATCACGTCTACTGTTCAACAATTTATTTCCGGTCACAACTTGCGCTACTTTGAGGCACATGCTGTTACATCTGGAACGATCTATAACTATTCTTCAGCGCGACTGTTAGAATTCGTGTTTGTACATCTATTTTCAGCCATTTCTATTTTTGGCACAGGACTTCAAGAATGGAAAAATGATGTCCCCCCCTCTGGCGTGCTTCACTGACATTTACGTTTCTAAATTTATCTTTTTTCTAGGGGCATAAACAGCGACAACATAATGACGGGGAACATTCAGTTTGTTAATATATGGAGGAACGCTGAAACAAACCTAACGTTGGGCTGCGTACGATCCATGCCTCGCCCATATGTAGTCTTCCAGAGAGATTGTACAATTGCAAGTTCATCCTTAGTCTAGAAGTCTGGCGTAATTCTTTGATGGCAGCTCCACTCGACTAGACAGTGACGTAGTCATGGGCTGAAATGTATATGGCCGTGTATGGCACGAAAAGAGTGCTGCGGGTATAAAAACCCATAACGAGACAAAGTTTAACCATTCAGATTGAATAAAAACCCACTGAAAGTATTGATTGGAAAATTTCTTAAAATCAACACTTGGGGTTGAAAAATTATCAACAGTTTTGAATTTTCAGCTTACTGTCGAATAGAGTGAATAAAAACCGATTATGTACTAAGTTTTACTTGACTATTTTTATAATTTATTTGTTCATAAATGACAGCTACTCACTGTCAATTGAGTTGTCTTTCATTGTAACTGATGCGGGATGTTCTAGAAGGAAAATAGACATGAAATATTTGTCTAAAGTAAAATTAAACTGAAATAGGACTGAACATGATCTGTTATGTCAGATAAATTTTCTGGTAAGTGATCTGATCAATCAAATAATCACCAAACGGGTCGGCCACCCACCTTCAAATTTTTGTTGAGAGGTTGGTCAGGGACTTCATATTTTTAGGCATGAAATATCACTTTATTTTTCGAAGGGGCGAGGTGTATTCCGTACATTTTATTACAAGTGTTTAACGACCACCGATCGTTGTGCTCACCATAATCTAGACTGGTGTCCAAGCATTTACCTCATCTTAACGTGAGTTTCTATGAAAACAAACGTTCTAAACTTTTTGGTTCATAGATTAGTCTTTTGATAAGCAGTTTTCTATCGGTTAAAAAGCTCTACATACACACATACTAGTGTACATAAAAACAGTGCGATTGATGTTGCGATTATGTTTTTACCAATGTGTAGTGAGAGCTATGACTAACGAAAAGCAAAACATCACCTATAGTTGAAAATAGCTTTCTCAATGGAGTAAACAATTCAGTTAACCTATTACAAAAGAAAGTCGGAGTTTCGATATTAGTATAGCTCAGTACCAGTGCATATTCTTACTACAACCGGGATTTGGACAGTGGCCAGTCGTGCTGACATTACATTAGATAAGACCGAATTTATATTTATATATGCGAATTCTAAGCTACATCCATTTAAAAGTAATGTTCTTCAAGGTTAATGATTTCTGTGATTTGCATTTTATAAGTGATTCAAATCTCTGAGTCACTGATTGAATTTAACAAGACAGACATTGTGTCTTGTTTCATGGCATTTGTAAGGCATTGAGCTTTATTAGCAAGCAACTGTGCGTTTGCGTACGTTAACTTGGTTGTGTTTAATGTAATGTGAAGGATGCAGTGGTCAACGCGATTGCATTCAAGAAAGAAAGTGAACCAGGAGTCAAATCCAGGATGAGCTACAAAGGACGAGTTGTAACAAGGGAATGACTCTAGTCTCGTGCTTCTTGTCAAAAGAGGCCGGTAAAAAGTCTACTTCACAGCGAAAGTTTCAATCAAGTGCGAGTGATGTTCCACCTCAATATCTTCTGACCTGTAAATGTAGAACTCATTGTAGTTTCATGGGTCAGATTGGCGGATGAGAGGTGCTGCTGCTGTTCGTCATTTTCCAACACTTAAGTTTAAATGGATTGATGAATTTACCGGTTAGATTATGGATAGGTTCAAAAATAATTCGAATGTATTTATTGATCGAGCTGGCCTACTATGATAGTTACAGATAATTGTAATCAACGTGATATCTGTGCACGGGCGCATTGTTTTCTTCGTTCCCGATAAGAAATCTAAAAAGCCCAATTGATCATATGAAGATTGACAGTATTTGAAAGTATTACATCCTAATAAATTCTTAATAAATGAGGTGGCAGTTTTGATGAGTTAAAAGATATTTAGTTTTGAAAATCCTGACTTCTGCTGAATTCAAAACAGCACGCCAAAATTCGACAAGCGTTTTGTTAACTGAGCCAGGAAAACGGACCAGAAGCTCAGGAATGTTACACATTGACACGGTTACACACTCAACTTTCTGTCTTGTGCGGAATTTACCAGGTAGTCCATGGAAGTGACTGCCCAGGCAGGTTTTCCCAAACGTTTCATGGTGGAACCCATCAACATCGCTGATGAGCACTGAAGCCTTAAGACTGACGATTAGTAGCTTGTTTAAATCCAACCGGAGAGTAGACTTTTCGCAATTGTGTCTTTTCTGAATTCACCTAAACACTATTGGTAACGGAATATATCACTCCTCTCGTATTTATACAATTACCGTTTGCGTTCACACATCTTGCGCGTATGAACAGACACGAACTATTTTTTATACGAAAATGTAATTACAAGATAGTTTAAAGAACGATATTTTTGACACAAAAATCCAAGTCAGTGCATTCAAAACGACCGTATGCGAATACCTAAATCGAAAGTGGACGATGGCACAACAAAATGCAAAATGGCCTCTGGTTGCACGCCTATAGAGTAAGGATAACATCGTGAAATTCTGATTGATGTTTCTTAGATATCACCTATCAGCTTCAGTCTTAATACATACTTACATTTGGCTTTGTACAGTTATATATATATATACTCATGGTCAAAACGATAAGTTCGCATGAAGTGAGGAATGTTCTATAGCAAAAGCAGTTTTCACTCCCCAATAATGCACAGAAACTCTATCAGTATTTTAGTGCGTACATCAGACTTCCTTCCATGAGGGAATGTGAAGTGTCCAGGAATTAGTAAGACATCAAAAAGGCAGCTACTGAGCACTCAAGATTGAGCCTAGTGTTCTTCTGTTGGGAAAACAAAATTATATCTCATCATCATCATCACCACAACAGCCATGAGCCTGACCAAAAGGTACTGTGGCTCGGGCCGCCGCTGACCTCAACAGTGACGTGGAATATCCTAGAAGAAAAGGTTACTAAGAAGACTGAAAACTATGAAAACAAGACTAGGCGGAAGAACGAGAAATGGTAGGGATACAGGTCCGCCATTGACTGCGACACATCGCCATCTCGGACAGCGTCTCTAACCAGCGGTTTGAGTGATCACGAGGACCCCAGCCATGCAGGCGACACCTACCCACTTTGCTCAATGAAGCAGTCAGGGTCTTCATATTTCGTCACCACGTTGTTGCTTGACCACCACGCGGTTTTATCCAACTGTTGGTGGCCTCAGTATATAATGCTCGGTGCGGTAAACGATCAGCTGGCATAAGAAGTATGTGACCTAA
>JTDE01005307.1:0-17250 GCA_014338405.1 Paragonimus skrjabini miyazakii
CCTTTGTGCATATAACGTCGGCTGGTGAGTTCGGATGAGCATCACTTCGGGTTTCGATTGCGCAAGAGTATCTTGAACGAATTTAATGGGTCAACTTGGTGACCTGATGTCATGAGGTGTTTAGCAATCGATGACGTTGGGTTTCGAACCGTCAGTGTAACAAGTTGAGGCCGGTGCGTCATCTGTTGTTTCAACCACTTCGGAATGTGTTCGGTGACTCGCTGTGATAGTTGTCGATCTGTTCTGCCTATGTAAACGTTAATGAGACTGCAAGTGAACTGGTAAGCGATATGGGAGACAGAAGAGTTTGGCAAGCTACATTCGCGATTGCGGAGAACTGGTCCTCTGGTGGTTTGAAGTAAGCGCAACTGCATACGTTCGAGTCAGAGCAGACTTTAATTTGTGCTTTATGTCGTTGGCTAAATGGTCACCTTTGAATGGCAAGCATAAGAAAACATCCCTCTTTTGAGCTATCAATATGGGCTCAGTGCTCTTCTTCACCGTATTGTGTGCCTCGATGAATTTGCCAGGGTATCCATTTGTTAGTAAAGTTTATCTCAACAACTCCTGTTCCATCTGCAGTGTATCAGGGGTACAAATACGTCTGGCTCTATGAAATAGTGTTTTAATCAAACCCGTTTGTATGCAATAGGAGCAAAGTTAGAGAACTGTAGATATTGACCACCCCATGACGTTTTGCGGTGAACTGAGCGCTGTAACGTGCCATCCGCACGTCTAGCAGTGAGTGCATCCAAAAAAAAGTAAACTATTGTTTGATTCTACTTCGTGAGATAAAGGAGAAGAAGGAGTCCTTCAAACAATGTGGGGATAAAACTTTACGGATGAGATCCAAAATGTCCACTAGCCAACGAGCAACTTCATGGTAAGCAGAATTGTTCATGCACAAGATAGGGCGTAGAGGTGTACCATCCTTGTGTACTTTTGGAGCACCTCTCAATTGGGGTGTTTCCGTGCCAACTGGTTTCAATTGTCTATGTTGAGCTTCAGATATGTGTCCATGTAACAACAATATCTGAAATTGCCTTGCAACTTGCTTTTCCAAGAATATGTTGTTTTCTGCTATCTGGTCCACTTTGAACTTTCTCTGGTCTTCCAAAATAGTGTTGATTTTCCTTAAAAACTCGTCCTTGGTCATGACGACAACACCAGAGCCTTTATCCGCTTTAAGGAATACGAGATGTTGGTTAAAACAGTGTTTCATAGAGCCAGACGTATTTGTACCCCTGATACACTGCAGATGGAACAGGAGTTGTTGAGATAAACTTTACTAACAAATGGATACCCTGGCAAATTCATCGAGGCACACAATACGGTGAAGAAGAGCACTGAGCCCATATTGATAGCTCAAAAGAGGGATGTTTTCTTATGCTTGCCATTCAAAGGTGACCATTTAGCCAACGACATAAAGCACAAATTAAAGTCTGCTCTGACTCGAACGTATGCAGTTGCGCTTACTTCAAACCACCAGAGGACCAGTTCTCCGCAATCGCGAATGTAGCTTGCCAAACTCTTCTGTCTCCCATATCGCTTACCAGTTCACTTGCAGTCTCATTAACGTTTACATAGGCAGAACAGATCGACAACTATCACAGCGAGTCACCGAACACATTCCGAAGTGGTTGAAACAACAGATGACGCACCGGCCTCAACTTGTTACACTGACGGTTCGAAACCCAACGTCATCGATTGCTAAACACCTCATGATATCAGGTCACCAAGTTGACCCATTAAATTCATTCAAGATACTGTTGCCCGATCGAAACCCGAAGCTATTAGCTTTCTGTGAAGCGATGCTCATCCGAACTCACCAGCCGACGTTATATGCACAAAAGTGGTTGAGGCAACCTATCGGGTTGTCATGGTCGTGATTACATAATACTTGATGTGCTTATAGGCGTGTCTAATCTCTGTCTGTCCTTATCTATATAATGTATATAACTGGCATGTTTTACGTTTGCGACTGATGAGAGTAAACGAAATGTTAACATGTTATTGATAAATGGATTGAGAATAACACAACGTTATGAGCAAGTTGTAATACTCTACGTTTTAACCACCTCGGGTGGCCTTCCTCAGGAGTGTCGTAATCCATTTACCAATAACATGTTAAACACGACGCCCAAACTGTTTGACTTCATTCGTATGAAATGTTAACATATTGCAATATATGTCTTCTTTCTGCTCTGATAAAAATATAGTAAAAAAGAAACGAACGACAAAAAGTCTTAGAAGATCCACCGCTCCTAGGTTTCATTTAGTTCACCATACAAGATTTTCTGCTCTGGAGATTACCTGAAAGAAAATGGGGTCTGTGGCTGAGTAGAAGCGTTTTTGCAAACAGATTTGGCTTAAAGCTTAAGACTGTCAGTAGGTGTACACAAGGTTCACAGAATCCTGCCAAATAGCTAATCCGTTAGATTACAAAAATGCGGCGAATGCGAACGAAAAACTAGCTGACACCAAACAAAAATCAGATTCTTCATTACGTAGTTTAAAAATTCGAAAATTCCTGTTTGACCTTCATCACGTGCCCCTCAAAACGTAAAAATACGTTGGCGCATCCATTTTCTACGTTTCACCATCTACGTGGTTGCCTGGGCCAGCCTAACTCATTTGCTCTACACTGAGTCATGACACCAATCGTGTTCTGTTACTTATCTTAGGATGAGATATGGTCTCAAGCGAGGGAGCCAAGGGGCTTCTTGCTAACATTAAGTCAGAAGTTGAATGCTCGCACAATCGCCAATTGTTCTCCATAATCTGTAGAATGATTTGTTTACTGGTCCATTCGTGGCTTTGTTACTATTCGCTGTACGCCGTTCCGGTTTTGAGGTGGCAGATAATTGAATGCAAGAACACGAGATTTGTATATTAGTTTTATTTATCACGTGGCATACAGTACCGGAAAAAATTAAGATAGAATCGTGTTTAGACTTTCCTGACCAGGAGCGGCTACACGCAAGCTACCGATTATCAGACTTCAACGATACGGCGACCTTGAAAATGATTTGTCATATCATCATTGAATATCAAGTAGAAATTTTCTCGGGAGAAGATGATTTACTCTTACTTAGACAGACTAAAAATAAAGGGGAAAGTTGAAAACATTTTCAAATTTCTACAAACAGGAATACAAATTAAAAAAAAAGAACAGAAGTCTCTACAATACTATCATGAGAAGTACTTCGAGGTTCTCGGTGACGACCTGAGAAATCCGTACTAAAAAGATTCGCACAATATAGCCTATTTGTAATCCCGTTTATGCTGTGTGGCTTCGGCGAATGCGACGCGTAGCATAGATTCAACGGATGTGAGCTTTTCGCGTGGCTTTCCGAGTGCTTTGCCGGCTAACCTTTCCACTTCGTCTACGCGCTCCCAATCGGCAAACGAAACGGTACGAATACCTGTGGCAAAAACAAAAGATGGAAGTCAATCATACAGGAGAACCTGCAGCAACTTGCTTCATTTCATAAAGTGGGTCAATGAAAAAGATGACTTATGTCTCGATCAGATATGAGTGGTCTTCAAAATGGAACCGAAGAAAAGTGCAACAGGGACTGATGATTTGTTGACAGTAAAAGGTTGATAGTCTCGTGTAGGTGTACAGTCCGATGCATGATAGGTAATTTGAAAGTTTCAAGAATCGTTAAGCCATTCCCTAACCAATCCAGTTTTCATGGTAATTATAAGCGATGACCTGTCGATCTTGAACAGAAAGTCTCAACATACCATCCAAGTACGCGCTTTCTATTTGACAGCGACAGTGGTCTTGTTAATAAACGGTCTGTCGAAACATGAATGGGTTGGAGACTATCGAGTGAAAATCAAACAGGATTCTAACTCGCTACTGAATCTTGTGGCTTGTATCGATGGATACGTTGTTGATAAAATAGATCGATTGTGGGTTCACCATCGAATATGGAGTAGACTGCGGAGCGATAACGTTTATTGGCAATGAGCCCAGCAACAAACTTAGCTCGGTCCAAGGAAACGAAAAAAATAGTCACAAAGCCTTGACCCAAGTGCGTCTTAGTTATGTTGGTCACAAGCTAGATTCGAACACAAACAGATACTGAATTACTGATAAGTAGTTTGGCAGATTTGATAATTTAGAAGAGATTCATTTGCGAAAAATTTGGACTTCGGCTGGATTCGAACCAGCGACAGAAACACCATGCCCAAACGCGGCAAGCGCTCTACTAGCTGAGCTACGAAGCCACGTGGGAAGCTCAGAAATTTCACATTTGGACCTAGTTACCCACCCAACCAACTGTGTCATATGGAATCCACCAAATGATCCAGCCGATTGACTGCCCAAACAGGATTTCTCGATCAGTTCACGCTGGAGTCTACCAACGCCACCGATGAGCATTGACATTGAAGTAGTGAAGTCCAGATTTTTCGCAAATGGATCTCTTCTACAAACAGATATAATTAGAAAAAAAGAGTGTGTATCGGTTTATGAACACTAATAAAAAAAACACCCGTTAGGTAAGAAAATTTTGTAAGGTGGACCCGTTTCTGTCAAACGCAACCCAATCGTGACGTAAACATAGATGAGTGTAACTACTTTTTCTACGCGCATACAAGAGTCACGGTGCGTGGCTTTTGAGTAGAGAGTTGCAGTCGAGAACCACAAACCAGCAGGAAATATGTGAAACCAAACAAGTGATAATGTATTTTATGTTCGACGATAAGGAACAATGCATTCAGATATGTGAAATGGTTAACATCTCGTACGTTTAGGAGGCTGCATAAGAATGACCAACGAATCGCGCTACTGTTTACTTGGCCGTATGTGAAAATGTAATCCCTTATTGGTGGCAGAGATAATTTGCAGATGTCGGTCAGTTAAACCAACTTCCTCTGAGTAATAAGCTTCCTTAATAGACGATCTGATTTGTCAGATTGCGCGGTGTTTTCTTATGCGACAAGTTAACAAGTATACCCTTCGTTACAAGTGTTGCAGGCTATTTCTTCTCCGTCGTTTGAGAAAAACGTTGGAGAAGTTGTGTAACCGACAACATTGATAAGGCATTATTTATCTTTACAAACTGTGTCCAGAATATACAAGTTTCGGGTTAAACAGAGAACCATAAAGGTAGGAGAGAATGACAAGGAATCGATCTCCTAACAAACGAGCAAAATCAACACTACGTAGTTAGATAAACAGATCCAGTTGCAAGAAGGATAGAACAACACTGTCTTGATAAACGTTAGTGAGACTCGCTCTAGACTCACACAGAGTACAGGAATGTAAATTCGAAGATGAGCTTAGTCAGTCAGCCTAGCAGACGCAACCAAACAAAATGAAACAAATCGAAAGAAGCACTAAAACTGAGAACCACAACCAACGTAGAGCAGAAATGAAGACATGATTAGCACAGTTTTATGCATTAGAAATGCACCTTGAAATTCCCACATGAGTTGACTCGCACAAACACGAGTGCATTGAGAGAGAATGGCTGTGAGCATTAGGGCAACTTCAATGAAGAGAGTGCTGTCATAGAGATCCACGCGACAGTTTGTGGATCAATGGGACCAACAACCGAACGTCACCACACAAGATATTCGCGGTGTTTCGGTTACAAAGATAACACCAACTGTTAATTACAGTTGTGGGCTCGAGTTCTGAGTACTGCGATAGCTCCGGCAAAGATGTCGATATCCTGGTTGGGACATGGTAGCAAACAATTTGTTTTTACTTCTAACCAAACAGAACGTAGAGTATGGAAAAGGTGAATTATTACGTTCCTGCTCTCCTTGAAGATATCTGCCAATTGTCCGTCTAAGCCGATGGCTCCAGTATGTTTCCTTTATTAAATTCAAATTCCACAGTGAAGAGTGTACAACTCTCAGAATGAGAAGAACATTAACTCCAGTTTTCTCGAGAAGGGGCAACAGATATGCAGAAAGTATATAGTTAATGAAAATAATGATAACATAAATAATAAAGGATTAGACGGGAGAGACATACGTGGTACGCGAGTGACTGCGGCACACTGCCATCCTTGATAGCGTTTCTAACCAGCGATTTAAGTGATCACGAGGACCCCAATCAGGCAGGCGACACTTACCAACTTTGGTCAGTAGGGCAGCAAGGTCTTTACATTTCGTGACCACGTTGTTGCTTGACCACCACGCCGTTTTATCCAACTGTTGGTGATCTCAGTATATAATGCCCGGTACGGTAAACGCACAGCTGACACACGGAGTAAGTGACCCAACCATCGCAGGCTGTTTAACGTGAGTAGTTGACCAATTGATCGCGTATCCCGAGCGTTCCGGAATACGCGTCACCGAACTGCCATATTGCTCCCGCGATCGTCCATTTAATGTGGGCTAAGTGGCGGAGACAACGATGGTCAAACACAGCAAGTCAGTTGACCTCTTCGTTGCGAATAGGTGACGTTTGCGAACCATACAGCAAAACAGAACTTATACAAGCATTATATACCCTACCTTTTAGCGATAACCTAACGCCTTTTCGACGCCAGAGATGACGCAATTTTGCAAAGGCAACTCGTGCCTTTGCTATCCTAGCTAATATCTCAACAACAATACTACGGACTGATGAGGTAGTGCTACCCAAGTGTGTGAAACCGTCCACAGTGTCAAGTGGATTGCCTGTACTAAAGAGAGTAGGAGTGAGAATACCTCAGCTTCGAGGCAGCACCTTGATGGTGCGAAACGCATTCCATACAAACGAGCCTGGTCACTCACCTTGTTCGTCATGGTCTGCACGTTTCCGACAAAGGGGCTGAGTAATACAATGTCATCCGTATACTCCATGTCGGGCAACCTAGCGCCAGGAAAAAGCTCAACACCAGGCTCACTGGATTCCTCACACGTGCCTTCTAGAATGTCATCCATGACAAAAGTGGACAAGAAGAGGGGGATCGGAGACCCTTGACAAACACCACTAGAAGTAATGAACGCCCGAGACAGTTGTCCATAAATCGTTACCCTGGTGCACAGTGTGTATGCAGTGATCTTAACTGATTCATGTACCTCCCTGGTACTCCCTTGCGAATAAGACAGTTCCAAAAAATGCTATAAGCAACCAAATCGAAAGCAGCTTTCAGTTTCAAAAAGACCACGACCGTCGGCTGCTTATAAGAGTGCCGACACTCCAAGACCTGTCGCTAGGTAAAATGTGATCAACGCACCCACGACTGGACCCGAATTTTGTCTGTTCTTCATGTATCTGACTTGCTCTGGGCTTAATGAACTGACGTAAAATGAGGCCAGTGAGTAGCCTGGACGCAACAGACATTAGTGATTTCTCTGTGGTTTCCACATAGACTTCGGACCCCTTTTTGAAAACAGGACTTACTGTTCATAAGCGCCAATCAAGAGGTACCTCATCAGTCTCCAAATCGTCTGGAGGAGTTTCGTCAGTTCTGATATCAACCTCTCACTGCCATCCTTGAAAAGAGGAGAGAGGAAGTTTGGAGCAGAACTCTCGTTACGCTTCAATAACTTAAGCTCCAGTACAACTTTTGTTTTCAACGGAGGGCCATCTCGAACGCAATAACTGACCATTCAGGTTCCGTCGGCTAAATGATCTGGTTGAGAGCACCTGAACTGTTCTACAAAATGTACGGCTCACTTGTCAAGTCGACGTGATTGACTAGTGATAGGTGAACTATCTTTTTCACATACGGTCTCACACCGATTCGACGATCAGTGCAACCACGAATCAAGAAAAATGTTTTCTGCTATTCTCAGATGAAAAGGCTCGTTCCATCTCATTAGATCGTTCGATCGCGTGGTGCTCCCGGTCTTCGTACAAGCTTTCGGTCAGTCTGCGTTCAAATTCATGACGGTCGTCATCATACTCAGAGCCAGGTGGAATTGAGCGACGTTTGTTTGTAAGGATTATCGACGAAAGATATGATCGACGCATCTGCGACCAGGCCGAAAACTGGTCTGTTCTAATCTCATTTCGTTCTCTCTGTATTTCATAAGCCAAGGCAAAATGAGACTGTTAATCACCTCGGACGCTACAGAGACAAGGTTAATACCTCTGAGGTTGTCAGGTGATGTCATGGCATCTTTTTCGAAAACGCTATGACTGTTGATAAGCACCAGTCGTGACACACCTCTTCAGTCTCCCCATATGCAAAGCAGTGGGGTCAGTTCTAAACACTGCTGCGATTGGCATATTTGGAATTTTGCAATGGAATATTTTGTGAACGGGTGAGCACCAGAAATTCACGACTCATTCGAACTTCCTCAAAACATACGGAATACAGAGTGAAAAACAAGCACAAATCTTGTAAAAGCAAGACATCAAAAAAATTGCTCATGCATACTTTATCGTCTTCCTTCAGTGTTGTAGGAGGAACAACTTTGTTGCTTCGACAGCAGTGTTTTCCAGGAATATTATCCACCATTCTTGGTCATGTCAAGCTGTCAGAATAATCACCCTAACACATTTCATTATGTCCTACTCTCGTACCCTGTTTGATGTTGCCCTTCACATTGCTCTCAGTTCATTTGACAGGATTGAGTGAAGGAGAATATGGGCTAATTCGAAGCAATTTTTGATTCAGACAATCGAGCTCTATGAACATTACTTCTGTGTCTAAACGGTACGGTGTAATGCTCCATAGTATTCTGTTTGGCTGGTCCGGTTGTGCACGTTAACTATGCAATAAACGCCCCAGAAATTGTTGAAATGATTCCTTGTTGAATGAGCCACATTTCACTGTGTAGTCAAAGCATCTAGACTCAACAGTGAGTAAATCGAAGCCGGTAATGCTGGTTGAAATCACTATTGCTTGTTTCACGAAAAAACCTTTCTTGGCCTCGTATGTGATGAATATTGAAGGTTGTCTCAGCCATTCACACTAAGCGAAGTTACGCTTGATGACAATTTGCAAGATGCTCTACATAACCTCATGTTTGCATATAATTCCCGTAAGGTTGGTCGTTTCTGACACTGGGTGAAGCTTTTTTGTGGATTACAGGTGACAATCCAAATAAGAGCTGATGGATGATACGCCCACACCTACTTCGAACATTACACACGGTCGGATTCTCATACAGCAAGGTGGTGGCACAGTCAGATCAAGGCTGAGCTAGCCTACCGCAGTGTCAAATTGAGCCTACGTAAGAAATCTCTTACGATATGCATCATGTTTTCTTCTAGGCCCCCTAGTTTCGGCTCCTCGAATTCAACCCGAAACTGTCCGAATGTAAACGTCTATCAGACTAGTAACGTCTCGCCAATCTTCGATAATGAGTTATAAATTGCTCTCACCCTGTTTATGCGGATTGCCAGTATGTCTGGCTACGGCAGCAAGGACTCGAAATTGAATACATAATGATTATTGATGACCTCCTACAAACTGAAACTTCACGAATAGTTTCGTTCTTGTTTGAACGCATTAGGTGAACACACACTGAGTGGCGGGATCGAACTAGCAACCTCTCCTTGTATCGAATTTCGAAGTTCAGTCATGTGAAAATCCAACCCAACCCTATTCCCCCAAAACGGTTATCCCAGTATATTCTACCGCCCCTGTTTCTGGCCGTTAATTAGCCTTGATCTAGATGTTTTCGTCTTGTCGCGTCAATTGATAGCTGTGCGAATAGCCAATTGCCGCTTATTGTACTTTGCTTGAGTGGTGCATGCATCACCCTTTTGGAGCTCGGCTCGTCCCTGTTGTTTTTGAACCTGTTGACTGCTCGAAAGAACTTTGTTGGGTATGAATATCATACTATGTGCTTATAGTTAATCTCTAGCCTATTTGGCATCAAATTGTAATTATCTCTCTGAAACGATTCGTCGATCGAAACTGTTGAAGTTGTCTACCTATTAACTTTGATCATTTGTTCAATAGTACCGTGGCATTGTGAACCAATCTTGTTTTGACCATTTGGGATCATTGGTTTATTGCTACGCGTTGCTCAACGTCTTCGTGGAAGATCGTACACTAGTGTTATGAGCCAAAGCTCTTATGCACTAGGCCACTAGTTCTGAGTATCGCTTGTGATAGAGGAATTTGAATGTAACGGGATTATAGCTTGTTTTTCACCCCGTCTTCGACACTGTCGTAAACCGATACACTGCGAAGGCAACCCTCAATTGAGTGATTACCGTGAGGACCTCGTCTGCCCATCGTCATTGAAGTCCAAGGTTATAGCAAATTTACAACACACTCGTACAAAAAGGTCTACCCCAGATTGAAATGTTAATAGTATGATTGCCGTGTCAGATGACGACTACCACATTAATGCTATTCTATCCTTTCGCTTGAAATATCAAGAAGTTCAAGTTACCAATTTTACAAATTATCATTTTAAACCAACATATTTAGACTGAAATATTGTCAACATATCAGACTATCACACTTACAGCAAAATATTGTGAAGGTCGATGGGTTTCGAGCCACAAATATTCCACCATTGTCAGTAAACGAATACATCTATTAAAAGTGTTCAATAATGGACCACGTGAAACCACATATGTCCAAACCCGAACACCGTTGGCACTTAGCTGCAATTTACACATTCGAGCAAACCAAAGCTAGTGAGTTCTGAAGGGAAGGAAGGCGGTAAAATTGAGTGTTCAGATGTGATACTTCGATCGTGTCTAATGCGAAGTCAATGGCACGGTGACCAAGGCTTGAGTCTATCTAAATTTGAAAGCTGCGATCAAAGGTGAACGAAGTTCAGCATGAAAGTAACTATACCCCCCAAATGTTCGTCAACAAAAATGACTTGAACAGTTCTGTTGGAGCTAATAAAGGAAATGAGTTAAACATCAATGTGTAACAGCGAATGTTTATAGCTGTTGATTTACAGAGCACCCGTAAGGCGATAATACGAAACGACATAGATACCACGAACATTTAAACCATGTTTTGAGTTGTCAGCGCAAATGATCTTTCAATTTGCATGCAAGCAGTACTCAGTTTTCCAATCTTCTTGGGTACAAACCGTCAAGTAAACTTCAGTGGACGAGTCTTGTGATGAGTTCGTTTTACACAGCTGTTCACCTAACCAGAGGATTAAATCTCAAAGTAATCCGTAGGAAAATAATCGGCAGCAGACTTCTGCACAGCCAAGCAGCTGAGAAAAATCACTGTTCAACGAAACATGCACTAGTTTGCTGTGCTAAACTAATTGTTTTACTTGGTAGTGCAGTTATAGAGTCAGTGTAGCATCATACAAGAGTGTAGGCAGTGGGTCTCAAATGGTCTGATACGGACCCCACATTATTTCGACTTTCCACTAGTGCAAGCGTGACTGAGCATCGACCGATCGATGCAAACAAGTGTTGTTGTGTAAAGTGCACTGACTTGAAGTGTGCAAACATGACCGCACTGGACGCCTCGGTTGACCTTTAACGTGTTATTGATATACTGCAAAAGTTAGTCACAGATGCTCACATGGAAGGCATGCCAAGTTGGTCAAAGTGGACGATTAGGCGACTGGCTAGTGGTGTGTGCTTGAATTCCTACCTTGGAACTCGCCTGACAACACCTTCGACTGCTGTGATCGTGGTTCAGAAGACCGCGCTGAGTCACTTTCCATTTTGCAAGAGTGCTAACAGCAAAATCTCAACTGTGCCAGCCATAACGATGCTTGGGATTTAACTCGTAAATGGTGTACAGAAAGAAGGTGCGGACTACGATCTTCATTGTGGTTTAACAATTTAAGTTCCAAGGTTACTTCGGTTTCCGATAAAGAATTGTCGGAAACTGCACAACCGTCATCACTCACATTTAAATGAACCGGCTCTGATTAGTTGAATTGTTCATCAGAGCGTTCCACACAGAGGTCAAGTCGTCGCGATCAGGTGCAGACTTGCAAGTCATTTTTTTTAATGCAGTCTTACCAACACTTTGTCGATGGCCAATGCACGCACGAAGCAGGGGAACAAAACCCAACTTTTCCCGGATAAAATGGATATTTCTACCTCTTTGGCTTGTTTATTCACATAGGCCCTACGGACCCTAGGTAAACTCTTCGTAAGTTCGCGTTTTTGTTCATTGCGGTCCTTGATGCATTCAACCAGGAAGAAAGGGTAAGCAGACGTTTGTGCATAAGTTTAGCTAAATTAACAGAAATTCAGTTGCGCTGTATCTGCAGTGTTTCTTCGGAACAAGTCTATCCAGAGAAGGCTCGCATAGCAGTTGAGATTCCTGCCCAACACTCGTTTGGATCTGGCCACTGTTGAGACTCGGGTGGCCTAACTGTCAGTGCTGTTTGATAAACGCTTCACATATCCTCGTCACTTCATTCTCAACCGAATATTTTGTTTCCGTGCAGATGGTCTCTGAGCGAACGACAAAACGAAGCGGTCAAGGACAATGGCATGACCCAAGTCAAGATGGCTACTCCAAAATGGATGACAATCTCTAATGCAATAGAAGCATCGATTGCTGATGGTGATCTGATCAAGTTGCGTCCGTGGTTGAGTGACACAGGTTAATCTCCAACTGACACATTGCTGTTTTTTGTTTTGAAATGCGCGACTCGATATATAGGGACCGTGCGATGTATATCTTCGTAACAATCAATCAACATTGGCAATATGTCGCGCTCAGACACCGAACACACCACCTGGTTGATTCCTTTCAGGAGCAAGATGACCAAGCCGTACATTCACATCACTGGCAAGTATAGTGATGTTTGAATGTTTCGTTTGCATCAGACAATCAAAGTGGGCGTCATAAGATGTGTTCCTGACAGCATCTGAACTCTTATATGTTGGAATACATACAAGTATGACGAATAAACAGTGTTCATCTGATTTGTGTTGACTGACTCTGACCGAATTGTAAAGTCTGAAAGCATAGAGGCGATCAATTATTAGGATTCCGTTGAGCAAACTCTGTTTCGTTCCAGAGCTCAGTGTAGCCCCTACTCAAGCTTGACCACGACATTCACATTCATCATCACCAGAGACCCTGAGAAAGAGCTGCTGATCCACTGCAAGGACGAATTCAAGTGAATGACAACGCTAGAATCGTAAGAGGTGCGTTTAGAGGCAAAACATGTATCCAGTTCCAGAGTTGAGACAATGTTTGTCGGAGCAGCTTGCTGGTCTATTTACCAGCAAGTACAGACATTAAATGAGCCAGCGTTGATCAGCTGTCCTGAGCTGAGGAGATGACGATTAAAAGCAAGAGAGAAGGTGAAAATGAGTGACGTGGTTTGCCACGACACTGATAATTTCAGATACTTCTCACAGATAACAAGTTAGGATCGAATATGCGCAAAATACAAAGTGGTGGGTGGTATGTAGGTTAACACGAGTCAGAACTGCCAAGACCTTTTGTGCAGTACGAGGGCTGGTTGAACTTTCTGGGTAAACAGATGGAAGGTATCTTTTAGGAAACTAGCTCTAAAGTCATTAATATATTGGGTTAACATAAAAGACAGTGATAGTTAGAGCATTCAACTCGTTTAAACGTCAATAACGATTTATCAAAAACTGGCCGGATTTTTATCGCGGACTAACACACTGAGCTATTGTAAAAATATTACAACATGACACATACCACGTTCGTGCAACCTTTGCATCACTGATGGCAAACCCAATTTGTTGGTAACCGTTGGATCAGCACGAACTTCCGCTGAGGCCAAATCGGCCAGTACTGTTTGTGCAGTGTCCCGGGCGTCCATAGCGGTATCGACGATGACACCCACCGCACCGCGTTTGGCCCAGCCGGTGCAATAGAGTGGACACGCATCCAAATATGTGCGCGTCACGAAGGAGTCAGCAACGCGACCATGCATGTCTTTGGATAGGATAATGCCCCGCTTATCGTCAAAAGGAAGGTCTGGGTCGATCTGTACACTACGGTAACCGATACTCCGAACCACGAGGCCACATTCCAACAGCTCAGTAGGACTATCAGGATCCCGTGAGACAATCTGCTCACCCGCAGGAGTCTTTGGGACATTGCCGATTGTGTAACAGAAACAAAAAAGTGTGGCAAACAAAATACGCGCGTTATTTAATAAAACGAAGGTTGTAGTGAACATCATTGTTTAGTCTCACTAAAAATTACTACTAAGTCACAGAAGAAAAAAGACAAACTACCCTTCACAATCTTATTAACAAATCAACAAAACTTTATACCGTATGGTCCTGGAAAGTTCAAACGGCCTGGTTCCGATGTCCACGAGAGCCAACGAGACAAAGGCAAAATAAATGAATCCGATTTTACGAAGTAATCTCTACCCCGGGCACACAAGCTACACAGAACGAACGATTGTGAATTCGAGAAACAGATCGACCCGAAACTCCTCAGGATGCCACAGAAGACAAGCGCCGAGTCATGTTATGCACTGCGTGGACAGCAAGTACTTCAGCGATCGAGCAGTAAAAAGCGCAACTGTCGATCAACCGATTAACCAATCAATTACTCATTTTTAGACTTGAGCCATACCTGTGGGTACAACCGCTCGGGTTGACACTGGTACTTAAAGTCATCCATAAAGTGGCAGGGTAATAAACACAAATGTACAGCGAAGAAGAACAGAGAGAAAGCAAACGAACAAAAGCAATCGAATTTTACGAACAGTCAGCAATTATGGATAAAGGCTCGCTACTGACTGTGGCACAATGCCATGTCAGATAGGGTTTCCAACCAGCGGTGTGGATGGTCACGAACTTTTAACCAGGTAGACGGTACCTACAAACCCTGTTCAACCGAACGGTCAAGGCTCTCATAACCCGTGATCAGGTTATCGCCTGACCACCTTCCAATTACCAGCAACCACCTTGTGCGGTGCGGCAGACCCTCCACCAGCATACGAAGTACATGACCCAACCAGCGAAGATTGTGCATCCTCACCAACTTTGTTATCGGTCCCGAACTTGCATATTTTCCAAACACGTGCCGACGGACTGCAGCGTTGCCCAAAGAGTCAGCCTATTTGACACAAACTAACTGGCGGAGAATACAGTGACCGAATACCCGCCGTCTACAAACATTTTCCGTGCGAATGAGAAAGGTGTTTGAATAAATTGAGTGCACACATGCATTACAAACTCTGTCCCGATAAGTGGACGTTTTTGCGACGACACAAGTGGCAGAGGTCAGCGAATGTTCTAGATGCTTTCAGCATTCTCGTAGACAATGCAAACTGATAAGATGACACCATTCAGGTAGATGGAACGGCAGACAATCTAAAGATGTCTACTAACAATAACAAAAGTACTATCTTTGAAACATTGAGTCCCTTTTAACCATTTGAATAGAATAGTCAGAAGATAAAAATTACGACATGAATTCATTTTGCACACTCTCGTCAGTCGTAAACGTGTGACTAGCATGAAAACAAAACCAAACAAGACTTAAATGAAACGGTCAAAAGTACAAATCAGGTTGGATCGTGATTGGCACTCACGGTCAAATCCACGGTAAACGAAGGTTGACAGTCAGTTGTTTTTGTGCGCACAGGATCGGCTGTTGACAGCTGATCAACAAAGCGTCAATATACTTGAGAAGTTGGGAGTTGTGAGCGTTCATCAAGATCTTAAACGAAGATGCGATGTTGACACTGTAACCTGTAGTCGATAAGTGTCATGCAATGGATGAAACGGCTTTTTGTCCTCGCTGTGCCACTCATTGGCGGGTTAGATATTGCAACTCTCAACCAATTTGGGATGTGCTCCTTGGCCTTGGTTTCAGGCATCCTTTCTGTTTTACCAATGTATGTGTTTCCGCAACTGCACGAAAATTGATAGATACAACGTCTGGTAGAAAACACTGGGATTTACTTTTTGACCGGGGATAGAGGTAACCTAGTGGTTTGTGAGAGCAGGACAAGCTTTGCTGCACTATACACCCGTTTTAGCGTGGTATTGATCATCTTCCCAAAGGTGTTCATCAGACTATCCCCTTTGCAGGGGAGTTTGATGTATACATCTTTTTTTAGAGACTTCCAAATTTGTATTTTTCGCGGGAGTAAATTTGCTCCATTTCCGAATGAAACGTTCGGAGAAACTGTTAGCACGAAGCATTTCATACAACACTGTTTGCTCGGCTTGTGATCTATCTCGGGAGCATATTCTTGATGCTCTGTAAAACAGTGCATGCACAAATGATCTTTTGTGTGCAACAGGAGGAAAACTCATGAAGTTCATGTATTGTCCTAACCATGTTGGTTTATGGTTTACAGAACGTTCGATAGAACCGTCTGAATGACGCCTAACCAGGATGTCCAAGAAGGGTAAACTGTTCTCACCCTGTTAGGAGACGCATCTCCTAACGAAGCAGCAAAGGTGATCGATCCGGCTTCGAGTTAATTGATATGTAATTTTAACTCACTCAGTCCATTAAGCTCAGTTAGACTGCAGCTGCGCGATCGAACGCCTGTACATCGTGTGAACTGTTCTCACGAGTGCATTTTCAAATGTTCCCCCACCCTCTGTTGGACCTATAAATGTAGAGCCTCTGTGGCCTTATGGACTCGCCTCGTACTTTTCAAATAAACGCTGTTGCCGCACCTATTCTCCTTCTCGGTTCTGGTGGCAAACGATTGAGCTCGTATTAAGGGACGATCCAATACACCCCCGTACTCAACGGTGACTGACAGATTTGGGTGGATTGAGCAAAAAGCTTGAATCATTCTTTCTGCTTGTTTCTTGTTTTGTCCAATCAAGAACATGTCGTCAACATATCGTTTGTAGAGTTTCAATTCGTCTCCAACTGGAAGCAATGCCAGTTCAACTTTGACCATGAACACATCGGCTAAAACAGGGTCGGGTGGGCTCTCCGTGGCTACATCATCTATCTGTTGAAAGCCCTTACCCGAAAAATAGAACCTCACATTTTCAGTGCATAGTAAAAGTAAACGCCTCAAATAGTCAACGGGAATTAGAAGAAGAATGGGGTTGGATAAAACGAAATCACATAAGAAATCAATCGTTTCGTGTAGTGGCACGTTCGTAAATAAAGAATTAACATCAATAGAACCTATCTTGTCCTCGACAATATTCAGGTTTTCAATAAATGATATCAATTTAAAACTGTCTTTCAACGTATACACACAGTTTCTGTCGGAGCGGTTTTAAAATGTCAAACAGCCACTTTGCTAGCTTATGATAAAGAGAATCGTTCATTGCCAGAGTAGGCCGCACGGGAATACCCGGTTTGTGGGTTTTAGGCAAACCATACACAGTTGTGGAGTCTTAGTACCTCATCATCATCATCATCATCATAACAGCCATGAGCCTGACCAAAAGGTACTGTGGCT
>JTDE01005307.1:27623-42983 GCA_014338405.1 Paragonimus skrjabini miyazakii
TTAGTTTGACCCCAGTCATTTCTAAGGTTCTGGCCTCCATTATACTTCGTCGAATGACCGCAGTTCGTGAGGAAAACATTAGGGAAGAACAGGCAGGTTTTCGTCCTGGTCGGGAATGTATAGATCACATTTTTACCCCACGTCAAATTTTAGAGCAGCGTCATGTGTACCGTTGGCCAAAAATAGCCGTATTCATCGACTATGAAGGTGCGTTCGATTCGGTGGATCGATCTACACTTTTGGAGTTGCTTAAACGCAGAGGTGCACCGACCAAGTATGTGAACACACTGTCGGCGCTTTACTCTCATACTTCGGCTCAGGTTAGGGTTTACGGTGAGCTGTCTGACGGTTTCAGCACCATGAGCGGCAAACATCAAGGCTGTCTCCTTTCACCATTTTTGTTCAATTTCGTCATGGACGAAATAATGGAGGATTGCCGGTGTGAACCTCCTGCCTAGTGAAAGACTGACTGATCTTGATTACGCTGACGATAAGGTGTTGCTGTTTGACAACTTTCAAGAGGCACAAACAACGCTAAACGCAATTTCACGTTCTGCTAAACAGTTCGGAATGCGTTTTTCAGCATCAAAATGCAAAGTGCTTCTGCAAGATTGTTGTGATTACGTAGATTTAATGTTAGATAATGAAGTCATGAAGGTTGTAGACCGGTTTGTATATCTGGGAGGCCGCATCAGCAGCGGCGGCGGCGGAGACGTAGGGAATGAAATAGAGGCGCGTATTTCCAAGGCTAGAGTGTTGTTTACTAATCCGAGGCACTTATGGCGACAGAGAGGTGTCTCTGTGAAGCTTAAGGGTCGCGTATATCAGACAACAGTGAGGGCTATATTACTATATGGCAGCGAAACATGGCCCTTCAGGGTAGAAGACGTGAACCGTCTTCAGGTGTTTGACCACTGATGTCTGCGTTTGATCGCTCGTATCGGGTGGCACCAACCAGTGAGCAACGAGCAGGTTAGGAAGCGGGTGTTTGGCACTGATTGTCAAACGAGTTCTTTCGTTCAGTCACTAAATTTACACAGACTTAGATGGTTTGGTTATGTACTAAGGATGCTAGCTAATCGTTTGCCACACCGAGCACTGTTTGCCGACGATGCGGTCGATTGGTGCAAGGTGGACAGACGATGATTTGGTGTAGACAAATGAAATCGTTCACGAAGGGGTTGGCTATTGTAGATCGGGTTCGCCTTCCGGGCTGGAGCCCTCGCGACTCACAGAGTCGATGGCTTGAAACTTTAGGTGAGATGGCGGTTAACCGAATTCCGTGGCGTGAATGTTGTCGTTGTTTGGCCGAGTTGTCTGTGAAGTGAGTGCACTTAATGACGCGGGGCAGTGAAAGCCGTGAGGAAGCTGTCTTGCCGATGACGCCTTACTGTCACTTACAGCTCGGTTATTTGTTTGCAAGGTGTAGGCATCTTGATGTTGTATGTTTGAATGTAAACGTAGCTATTTTTTAGTGGTTAGGTCTCTTTCCCTTCCCTTTTTTCTTTTCTCTTCCTATATAGGATTTGCTTTTTCTTCTTCGTGGTTGTGTGACAGTTAAGCATCAGTGTGACCCACTGATGTATTGCTGTCCATGGTGATGATATGAGTTAAAGAACTTAACAGAAACTTCTGTGTTGAAAATCAAGTGAAGACATAGAATATGTACATAAGATGACAAAATGTACTATCAATAGAGGAGAAGGGAAGTAAGCGAACTGTGGAATCAACCAGCAAACGGTATTTAAAAAAACATAAAAGTAATGGGTTTAACAGTAAAATTGGACTACCATTAAATTAACGAAGTTTCACTATGAGATTAATAAATAACTTACAATTATTTGGTTTGTGTACAAGGGTAAGAAATAATACATAAATCACGTATAACTAACAGATATTGTCAGGGAACCTCCATCAATAAGTAGACCAACACTACATATTATTACTGAAAACTAGATGACATTCAAAATGACGACTTCTGTCTACAAGCGTAAGGACAGTTTGGAAAGTAAAGTGTCTATTGCCGTTTTGTGAGGGGGCGCTAAAAGACTGCACATTTAAGTGTTAGTAGTGCTGCAATAAACTGTCGAAATAAACATGACAAATGGGAAGAACAAACTTCACAAAGTGTGCCCAGTATCGAATGAAGATGAAAAAAATTGGAGAACACCCTAACTGATAACATGAATGCTACTGATTATGATTTTTCGGCATGTTCGACAATGTTACTAACAAAAGGCGATGATTTCCCTTTGAACGCTAGCCCGGAAGCCGAGAACGTCACAATGAAGCAAGCTTGGACGTCAAAGTTTCAATGTCCTAAACGCAGGTACAGCATTGGCTAGCAGCGTACGTAAACAGAGCATATGGTAAACGATGCGTACGAGCCAATGAAGCATGATGCTTACGCCCAGTAATCAGAAGTGTGGGCTAGTCTAAAAAACAGGATTGCCAACCTCATCAATATTAAAGTGCTGCTCAAACTACACACTACAAGTGCTTCAGGAAAATCGCGGTCCGAATCAGGCACTCTGGTGATCACCTGCAGGAGGCAACCAACGTTTGTGGCCGCATACAGAAAATCCTCGTACAGGTGTGTCCTGAAAGAAAGCCAGACCATACCGACGCCACAGAAAGCATCCAATATTTATCTCCTTAGGCATCCACCACATGTGAAATAACTCCCAAGATATGCGAACATCTAGGCTATCTCCAACCACTCTGCATTAAGAATGAATGCAAGTGTAGATTCATGCAAATGTCGTAATAACAACTCGCATTTTGCAGGCCAAAAGGTAATAACAAAACTGAAAATGTTAATCTGTTGAGGAAGGTTTGAGCGATTCGTGAAACATTACAGCTTAAAGAAATACCTCAAGCAAACTATGTCCTGTATCTAAGAGCATTCCCGCAGTTTTGTTTTTAATGCCGATCAGAACAGTAAATGAAAACGCGTTTAACGCCAATAAGAAAGGAAACCGCCGGAAGAATCTAGAACATCCCACTTGAAATGTTAATGGTAGGCGTTAAGCCTTCAAAAGCCCTAAAAAAACCCATGGTTCGACTACAGATTATTCCGAAAATATGAGCACATTTGCCGGACACACAAAAAAGCTGGCCTCAGGCATTGAAGAATGTGGTCACAAGTGTGTGTAAGGGTAATCCGCTGCGCCCTCAGCCAAGCAGGTACACCTAACTTTTGCTGTTACTTTGGAATGGTGTTCAAGTTTGCGCAATGTTTTCAACCGGGGGCTATGCTGACTAAGACTTTGGTCCCTACAAGTACGACTGTCAGATGGGCCAAAGGAGGGTAACTAGAGGAAAAGCAGTTGTATGTCGCACTAGTGATCGCGTAGAATTCCACAGGTAATGGTGGACGAACCCGTGGGCATCCGACAGAACTATTTTTATATTTGCGACACTGTTGTCTTCCGATGAAGGAGGAGCGAAGTTAGGAAAGATACCCCCAAACAAAGAGTACCCATATCGGGTGACGATTGACCGCGACTGCCGGCGTTTTACCTGTGCGGTCGAAAGATCTGCACTAATTCTCAGAAGCTTAATGTAGCTTACAATACACCTATTGCGCGCAGCAGTAATCGCCATGAGCCGACAATGTATTGCTCATTGCGCCCCGGGATGGGTTAGCCTCTTAGCCTCAGGTGAGTCAGAGGTTTCAGGTGGGGATCCTCAAGAAAACCCTTCCCTTTTGCCCCACAGGTCAAATTGTCGGGTCAAAGACTCAATCCGAAACACGCAAGACGTTATTAGTCTGTGCGCACGCTGCCGGATCGATACAACACTACAAGACAGCCAGAGCGCCGCACCGCACTGATCGCCATGGAACTGGGCAGTTACAGCATCAACATCGCAGCTTTGAGTGAGACAAGCCTTGCAGACCAAGGTCAGCTCCAGGAAACAAGTGGTAGGTACACATTCTACCAGATAGGTTACCCGGCAGAAGATGTTCGGGAACATGGTATTTGTTTCGCAGTCGCTGAGAGCATCAATTGTTTGATGAAAGGTAGACCACACGGCATCGAATCGTGCTCACGCGTCTGCGACTCAGTCGAGGTAAGTGCCACATTTTTTAGTTTGTGATCAAACGGCGTCACACTAATGACACAAAGGATCAGCTGCCAGTTACAGTTAGTTTGACGCCGGTGAGTAGCCGACAGTTTGTTCTGGGTGACTTGAACGCTCGAGATGGGCGTGACTAGACAGCCTAAGCGGGAGTCCTCGGACCGCATGGCGTTGGTACAACTAACAAGAACGGTGATCGTCTGCCTTACCTATGTGCTACTCACGCCTCTAACTGAAGGCAAGCAGTATCGTGACCCGGGTTCACTAACGAGAATGTCATCACCATTCGCTTGATTACGTGATCATGCGGCAACGCGACGTCCGAGAAGTGCGTATCACGCCAGTGATGGGCGGGGCTGAATGTAGCACTGATCATAGGCTGATTAGGACCAAATTATTTACCCGTGTACGCACGCCTGTTTATTGTAAATCCTCCGGGCAGCGTCAGAAGCAGGATGTTAAAATATTGCAGAATTCAAAGACGGAGACGGTATTTCAGCGTGCAGTTGTCATTCGTTTGAAAGACACTCTCGTATCCACTACCCTTGACGGTATGTGGCAACACCTCAAGAACAAGCCATAGTAGTAGCCATCAAGACGATCGATATCCAGTGCCAGAAAAGGACGAACTGACTCAACGACAATAATGCAGTTATCTCCAGCCTGATACGAGAAAAGAATGAAACGTTTGCTGCTTTTACAACGTTTCGGAGTGTTAGCCGTCAACTCGTCGAATCAAGAACGGCTGGTAGGAAGAGTAAAGTGAACTGGCGCAAGGCTACACTGGTCGCAGAGAACAAAAGAAGTTCTATGATTCGATCAGGGTGATTTCTGGTCCATCCGTCCAGCCTAGTAACCAAGAGTCTGGTTTTTTTATGCGCTAAAGTGGAGGATATAATGGAAGTCTGGTGCCAGAGTTTTTGCAGCCTACTAAGCCGGCCGACAGTCAATAGCCTGCCACAACAAGATATAAAAAATAACTTGCTTTCTCTTCAGATCTACCAAAAGGATGGAGAGTTATACACAACTGCGAAAAAAAGCAAAAGAAGGTAGGTCGCCAGGAAAACGTCTGAAGCATGGGATCCCAAGTTTGGAAAATGTTTCGCTCCAGTTGTTTCACTCTGTCTGGGAACGGGAAGTAGCCTCTCAAGGATGCCCTGATGATAACTGTGTTTGAAGGCAGGAGGCAAGCAAACCACCGACAGTTATCGGGGCACCAGCCTGCTAAACTGTGGTGAAAAGGTCCTGACAATAATCTTGCTGAACCGACTAAATGCGGAAGTTCTGGAGACCAATGTTCCCGAGGAGTGGTGTTGAGTTCGTTCCAGTCGCAGTAAGATCGACATGATGTTCTCTCCTCTACAGACCCAAAAGTGTCATGAACGCAACCAGCCGCTGTATGCTATGTTTGTCCATTTCATCAAAGTGTTTGATTCCGTGAACCGTGAGGCACTGTGGACGGTGCTCGGTAAGTTTGAAAGTTCATACAATATTGTCAGTTTAATTAGAAAGCTGCACGTGGGTATGAAGGCAAAGGTGAAATCAGGTGGATCGACCTCTGATGATTTTCACATTGTCACTGGCATGAAGCAGGGTTGTGTCCTAGCCTTTATCCTATTTGATTGCAACGCTAACAGTTGCTTTTCAGAACCCGGAAGATGGTCCTAAGTTTGAATACCACATGGATGACCGTTTGCCCTTT
This sequence comes from Paragonimus skrjabini miyazakii, assembly GCA_014338405.1. NCBI lineage: Eukaryota > Metazoa > Platyhelminthes > Trematoda > Plagiorchiida > Troglotrematidae > Paragonimus > Paragonimus skrjabini miyazakii. The sequence continues at coordinate 33,409 of JTDE01005307.1, forward strand.
CAGTCAGCTAAGTAATTCGGCAACGTGCATGCTGCGTTCGCAGATTGAAGTGTGCCATTTGCACAGGACGAAGAGAAAGTACAGTGAATGACCGTGGCTTTTGTAACCATATCAACTAAATTTGGTTTGGATACCAACATAAGCAAGACATTTTCTCTTTTCGAGCCTACTCTGGGCAGAAGTTCTGTGTCTACGTCCAGGATCCGCATCAGTGGAGACATTTTGGACAGCTGCACAGACATCTGCTACTTGGATAACAATCTATCGACATATCTGTTCGTGGACCACGAATTGCGAGCCCATGTGACGAAAGCCAGCACCATTTCGGCTATCTTGAAGGACGTGTCTGGAAGAACCGAAGCAAAAAAATTAAAACCAAGCCACCTGTCTACAGCTCAGTGGTGCCGTTTACGCCGCTGTGCGGCAGTGAAACTTGGACAGGGTATTGATGGAATGTGTGGTACCTGAGCCGCTTTAATTTGCAATGCCTGAGACGCCTTTTGCGTATTCGGCTGTCGGATATGGTTCCAAAGAGTGAGGTAATTTAGCGAGCGGAATTGAAATCATGCTGACGCTTAATCAGCTGCGTTAACCAGAGTAAAATCGTAAGAAAGAGAGGAACAGATCTTGAAACAGCTGCTGCATAAATAATTCAGAGCAGGTAAGCGAAATCCTGGTGGTGAGAAGCTGTGATGCCAGGATATTATCAAAGTAAGTCTTTCGCGTTGTAGTATTGATTGTTGACCTTAGGAGGAATTAGCCTTAAGCCGGACCGTCTGGGGGAAAAAGATCCGGACAAGCGTGCGACTTCAATGCGATACAGCTGCGCAGCCGGCTCGGATTATTAGGTCATCAATGTACCCATGGTACACAGCACACGTGAATCATGTCAATAATATTTATCGTCGTTCGGGCCAATCAACAACCGTCCCCGCTTGTTAAGTCACTCGCTGTCCTTTTCAGAAACCTGGGTCACAGTAGGCTTTTACATTTTCCTCAGATTTGTATTATGAGTGTTTTGTTTTCGGCCCAACTTTATTTCCCCTTTTTTTGATCCTATCTAGATTGTACCAATGTGCACCTCTATATTAAACTACATCTTGCCTTATATTTCCCACGTCTTTCTTTTAAAATGAGAACTTACCATAGCACTGTCTCCGATTTTTGTTTCCGAGAGATGAAAGTTTCACCTTCATACTAGCCTATCAACTGACTAGCCAACACTGGTCGGCTGGACCACAAAAGTTTACACTCATGTTTACTGGTCGGACTTACACTGGATATGCGGTGTGTGAGCGGTGCAATGCAAGGTACTTGTGGTAAGTGTTATGCAAAGACGTTCTTCAACTTCGGTTAATGTGGCAAGCCAAACCAAAACGGATACTGCTAACCGTGGAGGTAACGACAACCCTACAACAATCTTTAGCTATCGCTGTACAGACTTCTTTCTTAAAAAAGAAAATACTGAAACACTGCAGCAAACAACAAAAACAGACAACATGGTCGTGTAGTTTGAAACTGGAAAAAAAATCCCCTCTCCGTTATTGCTGTTAAACGTCATGTCTTTTGTTTCGACTAATTCATCATTTATAGACGCTCCTAAAATACTATACATAATTACCAAACGCTGATAGCAGACAATTTTGGTCGACATAAATCAAAGATCGCTCAGAATATATAATAACTTTCGTACTCTCAAATATATTTTAATCAACTACCTACGAAAAGAAGCACCAAACTCCGATTTCGCCTTTGTTAGAGCACGTCAGTAGTGTACAGGCTTGACGCGACTGAGATTTGAAATCCCGCTACGCTTTCATGGGATAACTCTTTCGACCACTGTACCGCTGACTCCATAATAAACATGACTGAATTATCTTACGAAAACGCAGTCATATTTGGTTGTGAGTAATGCTCAAAGGCCCCTCTGCCTCGAGGAGACAAACTAACTTCGCCGTTCACTCTTGCCGATGATCCCACGATAAGTACTCTCCATCACATTGAAGTTACAGAAACGACTTAACTTGCTAATCGATATTTTGAGTACTGGTAAGCAGTATAAATAGCGTTTATGAAACGACTGACTTTAGCCCCTAATACAAAATCGGGTTCCATTTCACAAGGCTTAATCAGACAAGCTTCACGATCGGCGACCGAACTGTGCCTAAGCGTCTTACGTATGATCCCTCTCAACTTATGTGAAGCACAATGATGAATAACTCGCCTGGCATGTAACAGCTTTAGGGCTTTTCTGCAACTGGGTGTTTGCTTAATCCTCAAACCTGTGCGCCGTATGCTTTCGTACTCGCAACTTGAAGTATGTGTGGGATTCGAATCCAGAAGCTATCGAGGACTCAGGGATCAGAACCGACAAGTTTGCTATCTGGGCTAGTTCAGTATACAAGCTTTACAGCCGGCCTAGCGAATTTCTTGACAGTCAGCCGTCGCGGTAGGTCAGGTCGTTGTACGACGAACTTAGGAATGAAGCTGCAGCGTACCATTGTACGGAGTAACTGGAAGCAACAAATGTAGGTAAATTCATCCCCATTTACGGCTAACAGGTGAGCGATCTCGTTGATACCAGGTCTGATTCTGAGAAGGGTGTAAAGAGAAACGGCGCTTATCAAAGATAACCTGTCATTCTGACATCCATCAACGCCTGGGGAACGTAACGCTGGCTCAAACCCGGAACCTGAACGAGAATCAGAACTGCCAAGTAGGCCCACCCGAACGTTCAAATCCTCGGCCAAAACCACTGCATCATAGATGTGTCTATTTAAAGAGAACAGCTGTATCTGAGTAGAGGACGCTATTGAAAGCGCTGTCATTACAATAAGTTGAGACATAAGTGGACAATAGAAAGGTTCCAGAGAGTTCGACATCTGGAGTTGGTCATAACAAAAATTACCAGGCGGACGGCACAGCGCTTATTGCTAATTCAAATCCAATCGAACAATATTACCGTTGTGTTGAAACCTGTATTTATTTTAACCTAATGGAGAGGGGCAGTCATGGAGTTCACCGAAGTATACAACCAACATTGAGTAGATAAATAGGGTTTCGCCAGTTGGATACGGTGATTATAGTCATACAGCCTAGTGTCTCAAACGTAACAGATGTTGAATGAGTCAGCGTCCAAGAGGGGACGACCCGGTGACTTATTTGCTTTAAAGTTCAAACGTTGGAAAAACCAATATTGGCCCATACTCTAAATGCTGGTAGTGGACTATGGAAACCGGAGACTGGCTCGAAGAAAATAGGACTGACAGAAGTAGCGCTATTGTGGGCGGCTATATCTGACGTAGGACTTGTCGGATACTTACTAGAAACGAGGGCTTGGAGGAGGCCAACAACCAAATTCGGTAGAATGGTGGGGCGCTTATTCATCCTACTGTATACGACAGGTGAGATAACCCGGCTTACAACATGAGGCGGACGATATGATATGCAGTTAGAACTGTTGCGAACAGTCATGGTTATATGCGAGTTGACATGTTTTCGGGATGTCAAGACCTATACAGAAGGATCAATAGGGTTCACAACAAAAACCGGTTCAAAAAAGTAACCAAAAGACAGCGGGTGAAGGAAAGTGGGCTAGAACTGGTGGCGTCTTCCCAAAAAAGAAAGCGTTTGTCCAACTGGAAACCCAGAAGACTAGACGAATGCAGTTTGTCAGACTTCTATCTACAGGCCTGCCTGGCGTGAGTGACTCTGTCGGTGTGACAATCACATCGTCCAGTTTAACTAAATAGCTCATCGGGATGCATAAACCGTCACGCAACGCCAAAGTTCAGTCCATTCTTTTGATGAATACGTTTGCCGCTGTTGCCAACGGCCTCAATGTTGTTTGCTTATGATTTAAAATTATTTACCAAAGTGGTTAATTGGTTCACTTCAGCCTAGTGTACAATCAGATTCACGCAACCAAACATGTAGACCACAAAAACACCACCGCAAACCTGATAAGAGAAGATCAACCTGTTCCGTAGTGCCAAAGCATGTTTGTAATACGTTCTCAGGAAGCAATCGAATGGGCAAACTTGACGGTGAACTTCCACCGCCATCAACTTCCAAGCGCGATAATTCTCGAATTTCTTTCAAAGTAAAGGCAACTTGTAAAGGACCACGACGACCAACAATGACGACTCGGCGAATTTTGCTAGCATGCAAAACAGACATGACAGGTTCTGGGATATCAGTGCTCTAAAAATGATCAAAAAAGACCGAACGTGCACTAACTTGAAGCCGACTGGTCGACGACAACAGAATACGGGCCACATCGAGGGCTACATTTCCGATACCAACAACTGCAACTGTATCACAATTCAGGTCCGGCTGAAACTATTATAAGGAGGCAAACGCTAGCAGGCACATGTACTCGGGTCGCTCACATTGGACAAACTCGGCGCACCGTTATACCATCCAACGAGGTCCTTCGCAGATAAAACACCTGCCAAATCCTGAACACAAATCAAGCATCGATAAGCTCAAAATAACTGACCCACCTCTCCGGGAATTTTTAACCGCCGATCAACCGAAGCTCCATAAGCCTGAAAAATACATTGTGGTAAAATAACAATGAGCAGAAAGTACAAGTATAACAGCACAATAGGCCCGCTGGAGTTCATGCAGCCGTAAGTCCTTCCCCACGGTTACATTGCCAACAAAATTGAAACGAGGGCTCCTAGCAACTTCGGTAAATGTGCTGATGACATTCTACGACATTCAATAATGAATCAACCAACGTACACGAAAAACAAACCTTAACGTCAGGATGGTCAGGAGCGACGCCGTACCGGATTAAGCCAAATGGAGCAGGAAGTTTTTCAAACATGTCCACGCAGACAGATTGATGATGCTATAAACTAAGGTCAAAAGGGTGCGAACATACGCGTAACAAGAACTGAGCAGTGTAGAAAGCGGACGGGCCACTGCCAATAATGCACAGGTGTGGTTTGGAGCAAGCAAACCGCCTTGGCACATACACAAAACTCTTCATGAGCGCTGCACGGTGTTGATTTCAACGAACGGTCAATAACCACAGACTTACAAGTGAGCAAGTTATTCAGCAACATTTCGAAGTAGTGCAAACGTTTGGTATCAGGAAAGAAACCCGATCATAACATCAGTTGGGAAATAAATACAGCGCTAAAAATTAGAAAAACAGCTGTAGCCAGAGTCGAATGATCTGACCACAAGAAAAACACAAGTGATAAAAAATGACGGCGAAGTTAAGCTTCCAGCATTTCTACTACAATGTGGGTTCACCCACGCGACATCCTGGGATATAATACGGTCTGTATACTGTTAAATTTCTCAAATTTAAAAGCGAAAACTGAATAATCGCTGCAGATAATTGCACTTTTCCAGGCCATTTTCAAAACAGAGCTATACTCTCCGTCAATTAACCACTTATGACACAAGACGTTCAACTTCAAAGCAAAAACAAAGCCCGTTGACATTATCAACTTCCCAGTTGGACAAGTCTAACAGTGTCCACTCTACCTTAATAATTAAGCGATCGAACAAAGAATCTTATGCAAAGAGTAGTCCGTGTGATAGAGCTGATCATGCAGCCTTAACTGTGTTACATGATTTTATATCGTATATCTGCGTGTGTCTGCCGAGACTCATAAACTTTTGACAATTGAATTAGCCCACAGCCGTCAAATACTTGATTGGGAAGATATCCACATTTTGGATGCCACTAAGTTAATCAATTAGCTTCTCTGCTGGTTAACTAGTTAGCTTATCAGTTGATGAACAGTCGTGGTAACAGAATCGTACGCGTTCCGTGTCATACCATTTAAGTAATCAAACGATAAACGCAACTGCTCCTAAATTATCTGAAGTCCACATCTAAGGGAGATTAAGCGATTCGACAGGATATCTCTACCTGCTGGGCAGTTTATCCGAACTATCAAACTGACTAGAATCCCGCAGTCTGCCTGTGTTGGCACTTTGTTTTCGTTAGTGAAAGAGATCAATATAAAGCATGTCTATCCCTTTGTGTGTATAATGAACCTCTATCCTTTTCTGCTGAACATCTGAGAATTACTTCGAGTAACAATGTGACATGGTCATTCGACAACACTTGATCAGTAAGTTTATCGAAGTCTGCGTGCTCTCCTGCCGAAGGTATCGTTCATCGATTGTTTTTCCCATTTTAATGTCAAATTATATCACACTGCTAAACCTATAATGGTATTCCCTGTGAACGACTGGTTGATTTTACTGTTTACCATCAGTTCGCGATGTGCAGTGAAATCTCTATATGATAAAGCCCTCCTTATTCGAATTTCTTCAAAGCTATTACAATACCCTTCAACAGATCCCCGTATAAACATTTATCTGCACGCATCCGGTTTCACTCTGTCTGTCATTTCGTAGTTAGAATGACTCGTGCACATAATCAGTTTACTAATGTTTGAAGTAATAATGAAACTAAATCAACAGGTCTTCCCAATTGATATCTATTATGGCCCGTCACCAACTTTTTCATGATTAACAATATTATTAATATATTGTGACAAAAACACAGTGAACTGTCCTTCATGTGTTGAAGATGAGTAGGCAGAAAGTTGAAGGTTAACCTCGTAGGATGTATTAATGGACTGACTTGACTGTACTAGCAAACGTAGCTGCTTAAATAAACTCATTACTTGATATCCACCAAGTGATTAACAAGGGAGTCGGAATATGATTATTCCGAAGGACCGTAGGTGGAATTCACAGTATCACTACTAACAATGTAAACCGAGGATACTATGCCTGGTACTTATCAGTCAACGATTAACCGTAGGATCCAGGTATACTCTGACATCATAATCATCATCATAGACAGCAATACATCAGTGATTTACACTGATGCTTAACTGCCACAACAGTGATATACCTTGAGCTGAACGCAAAGAGGAAAGAACCACTCACCGAGAATCACTCTCACTTCAGCAGACCTCTGGGACACATGACAACCACCGTAAACATGAAATGAATCAACAGAGGATTCTGATGTGTGTTGTACAGCCGATAAACACAAGCATATTAATCTAATTATACGCTGCATCTGGAGTTAGCGAAGAGAGCTTAAATCACACGACGTCCACTGTCCATTCATAGATGAAATGTTTCATATAAACAGGTGGGAAGTAAGCAGCTGCTGGACAGGTTACACTCTCAACCGTAAGCCCCACAAGCCGGTCATCACAATAAGTCCAAATGTAAGCACAGTTACAAGATTGTATTGTAATTTGAGGAACATTTTGTAGCAGGAATTAGTGGTATACCTACATCCAAGTTTGTAGTGCTTTTTGTCGTGACCTCGTCGATCGTCATTGCCCACCAAGATAAAGAATCCTTGCACGAGTCTGATGCTAAAGAAAAAAATATGCAAGAATTGAGCCACCACGGAATCTTTGAAATTCAAGTGGACAGAGAACAGGAATTTTAAGATGACGCGCCGTGTTGTTTTTAATTCGTAGTTTCGATAAACTCGTGAGTCCGATCATACCGCAAACTAACAGAGGTAAGTGAACCTTTTGTTTTCATACACTACATTTTGAATGCAAGTAGTGCACAACTTTAGCTGTTCACGCTACACCCCAAAGTTTTTATTCGTTACGGAGAAGTAACTATGTACGATTTTCGTCGTCTGTAGCTCCGATCACACCAAAGGTTTCCGCATTTCGAGATCGTGATCTAGAGGTATGCTTTGCTGTATTATACACTGAACTTAACAACCGGCGTATCACCAATCATTCAGATGTTTTCTCAACTGATACAGCGCCTTCTCAAAGATATCCTACAAAACTCGTCAAATGATTATTGATATCACTAAACAGATTATTCTTAAGGAAATGGAACCATCCGAGAAAGTGCGTCTGGAACAAAGGTTCCTTAAGCCAGAATTCGGAGGACAGTGATGGGTATTTCTTCGAGACGTGCCAGACAACTAATAAATCCCAACTTTCGAGTTTTCCGACGGTTTTCAATTCAACAACTATCGGAGAATACACAGAGATTGTTGTCTGCATCGCCCTAAAGTCCACTAAGTGATCTAACAGCGTCATTCGAGGCTGTACGCGGACGATTTTGAAGAGTCACGCCATAGGCACTAGCTGGACAATCAGCTGTCCACTGGGGTCCTGCCAGTAGTATGTTGCCTACAAAGAACAACAAAATAATAATCCCCTGCTACACAATTAAGGGGCGCTCTGCTTATAGACTGTCTGATCACAACATCGAAATGACGGAGTTGCCACGCAAAATGACAGACTTTGCGGATATTTGGTGGTCCAAGTCGCCACCTAAAGTTTCCATGTACACGCTCGATCTGCGTCAAGACCGGTAGAGACTAAGGACCTTTGCTGGTATCATAAGACGCATAGTGAAAAAACTAGATGACACCGATCACGTATACCGGATGGGGATAAAAAAAATTTAACCTAACAGATGGGTACGGTTCCGTGGTGACAACCACAAATCAGAGATCCACTAGCCGCCCTTTCTTGGAGGAAAACTGAACCTTTGAAATGAAAATCTTATCCGATACAGAAGCAGAGATTAGCGTCATCCGACACTAACAGCAGTGGATTGTACGTCCATCGGAACATACATCCGTCAGCTATTGAGAATGAATCTCGGCGTTTGTTGCAACTTTAGCTGCATTCCCCTCATAGCCGATATACGATTCAGCATAACTGGCGTCAATTTCATTAAATGTTTCGAATTACTAATTTACGCTCGCGCCCAATCGACAGCCAGAAGAAACTCGATGTTCGATGAAAACCATCACACACAGTCATGGTCGGTCCAATGCCATCTAACCCCACCGATCACTCGCTATACCTAGAGGTATATTCGGATTCCCACAGTTGACTAGGCCCGCTAAAGAACAATCGGCCGTGAAAACCGAGTTCGTACATCACGATGTCACAACAGATCTGATAGTGAGCAAATATATCGCGTCGCACAGGGTCCAGTAAGCACAGCTGCTATAATATTGATAACGTATGGGCTAATCACCAGATTCCAGTGACCCACGTGAAAGTCTCGAAGATAATACTCCTAATTCATTTTACAATTCTCAAACAACCGCACAGGCCGTCTGGTCTTAGCAACGCCAATCAAATTTTCTAACCATATATACACGGTGTCTGTCGCGAAACATATTCGCAGGTTAAGATGTCTTGACATCACCTTTGCGTGTCTCGCTGAATTTATGTCATAAGGGAAGTTCTCCTGGGTTCCAACGGCACACAGGTTCGCACGGTTAATACGCACATGAGTAGGCTGACAGACACAGGGATTGGTCAACTCCTATAGATAGAGAGAACACGGATATACCGGGTGCAGAAAGTAGACGAAGCTAGCTCGCCTGTTTGCAGCAGTCAGACTGACGGGAGGCGGGGGTCAGTATGTATGAGGTGAGCGCGCAGGTTTGTGTGTGGCTGGCGGCATCCAAAATGGATTAGCCTGTCACAGTGACCGAAGCCAAAGGACGCCTGCGCTTTAAACCATCACCCCAAGTGGCTTGCGCTGCACCACTTGCAGTTCCACTCACATACCACGTATCC